>CAUYSK010042934.1:0-24938 GCA_963575035.1 Avahi laniger
AATTTCTTTCTATTTTTGGTAGAGGTGGGGTCTCACTCTTGCTCAGGCTGGTCTCGAACTCCTGAGCTCAGAATGATCCGCCCACCTCGGCCTCCCAGAGAGCTAGGATTACAGGCGTGAGCCACCGCGCCCGGCCCAGGATTGTTTCTTATTCACATCACAGTCCAGCGGGGATCCAAGTGAGCCTGATCCATACAGTCCTTCACAGACTGAGGCTCCTCTCTAGTGGCTTCAGAATCTTCTCGGGTCATGGATCCTCCACTTGGTCCTCTGCAGGAGAGGAAAGACAGTGCAGAGGATAATGTGGGAGTTATGTTGGCCAGGCCTGGAGTGGCACACATCACTTCTGCCCCCACATTCCATCGACCAGTGGTCACATGACTATACCTAACTGCAAAGGAGGCTGGGAAATGTTGTCTAGTTTTAAAGCCAGGAAGAAAATGGGTTTTGTAATTTGTCTTTGCCACAGAATTTATTCTGCAGCAACTCAAACAGCTTCAAATTTAGCATTTCATCTCCTGGTTCTTATAAATTCTTTGGCCTTCTTACTACTAGGGATTTTTAATGTAATTCCTAGACTCAGGCCAACTCTTCTTCCTTTTTCCACTATTATTCCTTCCTTCTTTTTCTCTCTTCCCATATGCTAACATTCCTGTTAATTTCTTCTTACAGTGGGTTTTTAACTCTCTGTCATTGTCTTGTCTCCCACAGGCTCCTGAAACTCTATCTAAATGTCTTAGCAGAGGACAAAATTCTTTACTAGAGATTTCTTCACAGGACATCAAATTTGAGGCCCTCTGAGGTCGACATGACATATAACATATGTCTGTGTTTCTCAAACTGATGTAAATATATTCTTGGAACTGTGAGGCCTCATGCCTGGAAATACATGAAGCCTCAAGATAAAAATAATCCATTCTTAGCTCAGAACAATTCTCCCAGAGGCATGTCTATGCTCTTTTCCTCCTTTTGGGGAATGGTTCCTTTGCACCCTACTGTTCTAATATGCAGTCAGAATCTTCTAAATATGATTGGTGCATATTGTGTGTTACATTAAGTCTTTTCTTTTTCTGGTGAAATTGATTATGGGCCCCCAAGCCCTCTACTCATGGAGAGTAACAGAAACATGAAGCAGAGAAGAAACCTGTACTGGTGATTTCAAGCCCTTGAATCACCCTTTTCCTTGTCCTTTCTAGTTATATGAACCAATAGATGCCCTTCTCTAAGCTAGTTCAAATACAGTCTGTCACTTACAACTGAAAGAACTCCAATTCATACAATAAATGTGGCAATTTTCCTAAAGAGTCATTTTTTTACTATTAAAATTGTACAAATTTCCCATTATTTTTATTTTAAACCCTAGATATACAGTCTTCCCTTGATATCCATGGGAGATTGGTTCCAGGACCCCGTGAATAACAAAATCCACAGATGCTCAAGTCCCTAACATAAAGTGTAGTATTTGCGTAGAACCTATGCAGATTCTCCCATATACTTTATTCCTTGATTTTAGAGATAGGATCTCACTCTGTCACCCAGGCTAGAGTCTAGTGGCATGATCATAGCTCACTGTAGCCTCCTCATCCTGAGCTCAAGCGATCCGCCCACCTCTGCCTCCTGAACTGCTCGGATTACAGGCATGAGCCACCATACCCGGCTTCCTCCCATTCATTTGAAATCATCTCTAGATTATAGTACCTATATAATGTAAATGCTATACAAATAACTGTTACCCTATATTGTTTAGAGAATGACAAGAAAAAAGTCTGTGCATGTTCAGCACAGAAGCAACCATCAATTTTTTTTTTTTAAATAGTTTTGATTCACAGTTGGTTGAATCTATGGCTGCAGACCCCACAGAGATGGAGGGCTGTGTATTATTTAATAGAATGTCTGGCTACCCTCCAGGCCCCCAGGGGCTGTACATACTCCCTCCTTCCTAGAGGCGCTTAGATGGGAAAGTTGGAGGACTCCTGTCACTTTTCTAAGCTTGAGACAGGGTCAGATTACTTTTTTCCCTTCTTGTGTGTTCCTCTATGGGGGAGGAACATTAGCTTGGGAACCTGTGAAATGATGAGCTTTGGATTCATTTTCTAGTTGGATGTATTTGGGATATGGGGCAACAGAAACAGGAACATGCCATAGAGCAGCAACATCTGAACAGTCTGCTGAGCCACTGGGCATCTGGAGAATTTGCCCAGCTTGCTTCCTGGAGGTTGTGATAAAATATATAAATAATTTATAACACAGGACTTCAGGGGAGGGGCTTGTAGGAAAATTCAGTGTGATCTCAAGCTGTCTGGAGCAAACTATGAGCCCTTGGCTACCTCCCCCAAAAGTGCCAGTTTTGAATGGAAAGGAAACACTTATAGCTCCATTTCCTCTGGGCACAAGCAGTTCTAAAAAAAGCAGCAAGAGTCTCAGAGAAAGAATTGTAGCTATGGTTTGCTAAGTGAGGAGGAAGCAAAGTGATAGTATTAACAGAAATAGTTTGAGACTGGGAGGAACAAAAAGAATTGCAAATTAGAAACTATACATTAGTGGGGTAGAAACATCAGATAGAATCTACCTCACTGCATGGGGAGATGTGTGTGTGTTTGTTTCCTTTGTTCCACAGTTGAAATTATCCTTATCTTCCAATCAAAACATTGCCTACCTCTTGTTTCTTTTCTTCTTCTGTGTAGGAGTTTCTATTTGAATTTTAGCTGTGTTGTTTTGAGTGAATGATCAGCCACAGCAGGATATGGTGTTGTTTTTGCTTTTTTTGTTTTAAAGTGAGCTTGAGCACAAGATTACAGTGATAATTAATGAGTCTGATTATGCACATAAACATCTGCTCACTATTTTTATGTTTTCCATAGTTACAAATTTTCACAAATAAAAGGACCCAGATTCTATGAGGAGTCTGTTATAAAATATGCTATTGACTAATTTTTGGATCCTGGCCAAGTAAATGTCTTTTCTGTAAAATAGGTATCAAATTTTAAGAAAACCACCAAAATGACCTATACCGGAGTTGTTTAGGATCATTAGATTTATTATGTAAAAACTGATGGTTTTTGGTTTAGAGTTTGTCTTAGTCTGTTTTCTACAGCTTATAACAGAATGCCTGAAGCTAGGTAATTTGTAAAGAAAAGGAATTTATATCTTACAGAAATGGAGGCTGACAAGTTCAAGGTTGAGGGGCTGAATCTAGTGAGAGCCTTCCTGCTGGTGGGGACTCTGCAGAATCCTAAGGTGGTGCAGGGGCTGAGCAAGCTAGCTCCTCTTCCTCTTCTTATAAAGCTACCAGTCCCATCCTGTTATAACCTATTGATCCATTAACCCATTAATTCATTAACATATTCATCCATGAATGGAGTAATCCACTCATGAGGGCAGATCCCTCACGACCCAATCACCTCTTAAAGGTCCCACCTCTCAGTACTGTCACATTGGGGATTAAGTTTCAACGTGAGTTTCAGAGGGGGTAAATATTCAAACCCTAGCAGCATTTGTCTTAAAAATCGGTTGCTAAATATGTTTTACTAAACATGATGTTTCAGTTGTTACACATGATGTTTTGTTACACACGATGTTTTAGTTGTTTAATGTGATATTCTGTGGTAAATTCACAGATTGCATTCTGATACTCATCAATGGAAATGACTTCCATGTTAATCTGATTAAGGTTAACTTGATGAAGAGATAAGGTATAACTTATTTTAAAGAAAGTTCTAAAGTCACCACATTTGGTGTGGTGATTTCAGTTTGAGAAACGCTAGAACATCGTCACTGTGTAGCCCTGCCCTGGGGTCTGTCGTACACTCAAGTACATACGACATGTGTCATGTCAGTGAGGCAGTCTATGTTTGTACTTCCAGTCTGTGGAAAATGTCAACATATGGTGATAACTAGAGAAATAGTAGTGACAAATCAATGGGTCCCAAGTGTCCAAAGGGTGACCTGACTGGGTGACAGAATAATCAGGTTGTGCAGATTGTCCACACACTGGTTCCCCAAATGGGCTGTTCATCAGAAACACATGGAGAGGCCTAAAATTTTTAAATCTAGTAAAATTCAGTCTTTTGGGGTCAAGTTCTATGAGTTTTGACAAATGCTTGTTACTACCACTATAATCAAGAGGTAGAACAGTTCCCATCACCCCTCCAAAAACTCCCTTTTGCTACCCCTTTGTACTCAAAACTCAACTCCAACCCAGAGTCCTGGAAACCGACTAACCTGTTCTCTGTCATTTCAGTTTTACACTTTTCAGAATGTCGTATAAATGAAATACAGTATGGAAAATGGATTCTATCTTTTTGTATAATGCACTGGAGATTCATCCTTGTTGTGTTTGTTCCTTTTAATTGATGAGTACCGTTCCACTGGATGTAGTATAAGTTTGTTTATGTATTACCCAATTGAGAGACATATGGGTTAATCCCAGGTTTGGATGATTATAAATGAAGCCACTGTAATCTTACATCTATAGATATTGTGTGAACGTGTTTTCACTTATCTTGGGTAAATAGGTAGGAGTGAGATACCTGGGAAATTTTGAAAAATATTTCCATGTCCACAGAATTTACAATCTCTTGGGTATGGGCCTTGGAATATGTACTTTTAAAATGCTCCCTGATGCAATTTCTTCATGGGTAAAGAGTGTTCTTTTGAGTGATGAAATGTCTTGGAAATAGGTAGAGGTAATGGTTGTACAACACTGTGAATGTGTTAAATTCCATTCATTGAATTGTATACTTCAAAATGGTTAATTTTGTATCAAATAAATTTTACCCCATTTAAAAATAAAACCTAAAAAAAAATGCTCTCAGGTAATTCTGATGTTTGAAATATCTGATCTTAGCAGGTAGTACCTGGGTGGGTTTTGTGTTAAAAGATGTCTGCACTGGTCTCAGCCTCTGGGTCTGGTCCAGTCTTCTTCCTGTGAATCTGTAACAAATGGAATTTTCCTTAGAAAGTTTGGGGAATCTTAAAAATTTTTAGTAGTTAGCAGGTGAACCTGTAGCCAGATCCAGTTTCTCCTGGAGTGGAGTGGCGTGGGTGAGAGCCTTCTTGTCAGAGGGTTAGCAAGGATAAACCAGCCTAGATTCTGTTGAGACAGTCTAGGGAATCATTCTGGGTGCTTGGGATTGGCTGGCTTTTAGTTCGCATCCCTCTGGGGTTTTTACTTTGTACCAGTAGAGATACAACTGCCTATTGCAACATTGGCATAGATCAAACCTCATTCACTGGCGCAAGGTACACCCTAAGACTTTATGTTCATAACCCTATGTTAGAACACGGGCAGGCCTGCAGATATGAGAAAAACCAGCCAGACATCCATACGAGACAGGATGTGAGGCAGAAAGAACACAGGACAATGATATGCGAGGCCTTCGTTCTGGACTTTTCTTTATCTTTAAAGACTGCAGCAGAAGCACCGAGATAAGCAGAGGCAAGAGAGACAGAGAGTGCTCCCTGGGTCTCCAGGGACATCCATTCTCCATTCCAATCTTTCCTCAGGCTCTGCTACCCTGGACACTCCTACGACCTTGTACTTCCTGTTTTTGTCTTTTCTGTATCACTTGAACCTTTAGCCATCCATCAAATCAGAGGATACTCACACATGAACACCTTCTTCTGGGATCTGTGTGTTCCTAGCCACTTTGAGGAAGAGGGAATAACTGGAGAAAGAAGGTGGTTGGGGGTTGGCGCTCTGTCCCTCTGGGATTTCCTAAGCCACCCTTGCGGTGGCGTGTGGGGAGTCCTTCTGAGAGACAGGCACATCCCAAAACCAGAGTATAGTAGGCAGGCCTGAGTCCTGGGATATGAAGACCCAGTTTGGACTCCTTACTACCAGCTCCAGAGGCCCCAGTATCCCAAGGGAGTCTTTTCTTTCCCTTTTCTTGCTCACGGCAATGGAAGTCTCTTCAGATGGATTGGTTTCAGTGTTACAGAATTTTAGATGTTTGTCTTTTCCTTTTGCTTGGCCATCTCTACTTTTTTCCCCATTAGATTCTGTAAGTTGAATCGTGAAAGGGCAGAAAGGCAGACAGGATTGTACTTAAAATACAGCAGAGATGGAGAGAGAGTCCTTGAGGAGGGGTATTGTACAGGGTGTTGGGGAGAGGAGGGAGGAGCGGAGGGAACCAGGGCTGAGACCTCAGGGAGGTTACAGTTCCAACCCGAACCTGCGACGAAGAGATCATTTATTGCACGTCCCACCATCTGCCTAGACTGCAGCTGAGCACGAGTCAAGAGAGAACCTCATTCAACCTAGACGCATTTTCTAAGGACTTAGCCATGGGGAAAGGGGACGACCAGGCAAACTTGTAGGAAAGATGGTTTGTTTGCTGCCTCTTTATTTCCCTTTCTGCACCTCTCCACCTAGAACCCGGTGTCTTTACAGACGCTCAGAGTGGGGAGCCCTCGCTGCCTATCCTAGTAGGACTTTATGTACTAGAATGTTTCTGACACTTCTCTTTCTTCAACCTCACTTTCCCTCTCTCCTATCCTCCCTCTAGAGTTAGTATGAAACTGGACCTAAGGTGTGGTGAATGGGAAGGTCTTGACAGGTTGCCCTCTCTTTGCTTCCAGGTGACATTTTATTTTCTCCTATTACTGGAAGAAATGAGCGTGACCGGGGTGTGAGAGAACATGGTGGGGCTGTTGGTGGAGATATTTCTTTCTTTTTTTTTTTTTATTTCAGCATAATATGGGGGTACAGATGTTTAGGTTACATGTGTTGCCCTTGCCCCTCCTCCCCCCATCGTGGAGATATTTCTTGATAGAGGGAACATTTAAATGCATATTATGCAGGAAATTGACTTGAACATATTGACCGGTGTATATAAAAGATCAAAACTCCAGAGTATTATATGGAAGCACAGAGTTAACATGCCCATCCGTCCATCCATCCATCCATCTGTCCAGTAGGTAATGATGGAAGCTTCCTGTGTACCTGCCACTGCACCATATGACATCCTGGGGCATGTGCTGGGGAGGAGAGGGGAAGGGACAAAGATGAAAAAGGTAAATACCTGACTCAAGGCAGTTATTGTCTGAGATTTGTCGCATAGCTGGGACACACATTTATGATCCTTAAGGAAAACAATACCACCACTTCACAGGCTATAAGGGATACCAGAGAGCACATATCGTAATGACATCCTGGTAAATCGCACCTCAGGGCACATTTCCCACAAGGCTGTGGTTCCCTGTGTCCTCCCCCTCCTTCGGTGGCTAGCAGGCCATGTTCTGTCATTAGTAACATCTCTCTGTGGGAAGAGTGGTGTAATTGTGGACAGAAGTTCCCGCTGAGTTCTATTTATAGCTTCTGGTGACTCATTAATATGTTAGCTTAGCAAAGGCTAGCTCCAGAGCCAGCCGTTTTTTACTCTATTAGTCAAAAACATTTTCACCGGAATATGCTGATGAAATAAAAAGCAAACTGTAAAATACTCCTGGCAATTTGCATGTCAGCCTTTTAACTGCTGTAATATTAGCAGCCTTATGTGCAGAATTGCAAACTGCAATTGTCAAAGGTACCTGCGTCTCCAAGTGCTTACCAACATGTAGGTTTTGTGTTAAGGGGGAAAAAAAAAAAAAAGAATTCACTGGTAGTCTGAAGGGTTAAACTAGCAGTTGATCTGGAAAATATGTTAACCAACCTTCAAAAGTATTTCCGTTCCAGGAAATCTTAGAGCCCTCTGTAACTATGCCCTTTGTGACATTTCCACACACGTGACCTTCACATTCACCACTTTGATTCCAACGGAGAAGTCGTGGTCAGGACTAAGACTGAGCTGGGTAGACATTGTAAGGTAAGACTTTGAAGCTGCTATGCTTTTATCAATTCAGTCTGAAAAACAATCTCTGTGGTTAAGCGTGTTAAATCCCCTGCGCTTTCATAGCAGCGTGGCTAAAGGTTATTACTATGAAGGCTGGAGGGACAGTGGTAGATAACTTAGACCAGAGAGCTCTCACTGAAATAAATTCAGAGGAATTACTTTATCTTCTATGCACTTTAGCAGAACCTCATGATCAGATATACTTACTCTATGTACATATGGCACATATAGCATGTAACAAAGCTACCAATATCAAGTGCTAGCAAGGATTTGAGGCAACTGGAACTTTCTTACATTGCTCATGGGAATGAAAAATGGTACAGCCACCCTGGAACACAATTTGTCAGTTTCTTATAAAGTTAAGCGTACACTTAGCATATAACAATCTCACTCCTAGGAATTTACCCAAGAGAAACAGCCAGGGAGCAGTGTGTGTGGTGGACACAGAGCATTCCGGCAGAGGGAAGAGCACCTGCAGGAGAGTGACACGTCTGAGGAACCGAGGATGCTGAGCACGAGCACGGAGGGTGACGGGGAGGCAGCAAGATGTGGCTGCAGATGCAGCCTGTGCTGGGCTTTGCGGGCTGTGGGAGGGATTTGGGTTTCTATTCTGAGAATGATGAGAGATGATTAAAAGGTTCTAAGCAAGAGGGTGACAAGATTAGATATACCTTTTAAAAAGATCAGTCTGGCTGCAGTGTGGAGAATGCGCTGGAGGGAGGTGGGAGCTGGTGAGCTGTCTGGGAGAATTCCTGGTGGGGCTTGGGCTTGGGCTGTAGCCTCGGAGATGTTCTCTTTCAGTCCCTCCAAAACCCTTGAGAAGCTTTGCACTGATGCCTCTTATATAATAATATTTCTAATAGAAATAAGAATAATGAATCACTTCTTTCTAAATATGCTTGTTGTGAAATACTCAATATGTAGAAAAGAATTTATGTAACATTAAGGTCAATTATAGAACATAACAAAAATATGTGAAGCCATCTCCCTATTGCAGAACTAGAACATTATTGCTACGAAAACCTTCTTTAAACAAGATTCTGTACTCAATTTTAAAAAGGAATTGAAAACTCTCCTTGGAACGCAGTGATATCAAGACTTCCTAATGACTGGAGCTTGTAAGCCTTGGAAGAGGCTGTCTCAGGAGGCGGTGGGAGGCCAAGCTGCAGTTTGCCTAACGGTGTGGAGGAAGGATTCCCAGGAGGGGAGGAAGGTTGGGTGGGTGACTGCAAAGATGCCAACTCTAAAATCCTCTGAGTCAAGGCAACAAAGAGCATGAGTACGTGTTATAAGTAAAGGTCTCAAGGGGCATTTAAAAACCTGGGCTGTTGGTTTCTTAAAATCAAATGTCATTGTAGCTACTTTTATGGTTAGTCCTTTGATTTTTGGAATAAGATACGACTATGTGCATACGTATATTCATAAATATAGCAATACATCAGGTGGAAGTGTTTTAATTTTTTAAGCCCCTGAGGTAGTGGGTCAGGAGCAGGTTGAGAGATTGGGTAGTGTGTTTGAATACAGGAAGCAGTTGCAACAACTCCATTTTCTATTCTATAGCAGACCTGGTAGACTGCAGCTAAATGGCACGGTTTTGTATAACCCATGAGAATCGTTTTTACATTTTGATTAAATTTTTAAACTTGAGATAATTGTAGATTCACTTGCAGTTATAAGTAGTAATATAGGAAAAAAACAGATAAAATAGACATCACCAAAATTAAAAACATTTGCATATCATAGAATACTATCAACAGAGTAAAAGGCAATCCACAGAATGAGAGAAAATATTTGTAAGTAATATATCTGATAAAGGATTAATATCTAGAATATATAAAGAACACAATTCGGCACCAAAAAACCAAACAACCCCATTAAAATATAGGTAAAGGGCTGGGCACAGTGGCTCACGCCTTTAATCCTAGTACTTTGGGGGGTCAAGGTGGGAGGATCGCTTAAGGCTAGGAGTTAGAAACCAGTCTGAGCAGCATAGCAAGATCTCTACAAAAAAAAATTTAAAAAATTAGCTGGATGTGATGGCAAGCGCCTGTAGTCCCAGCTACTCAGGAGGCTAAGGCAGGAGAATCACGTGAACCCAGGAGTTTGAGGTTGCAATGAGCTATGATGATGGTACTGTAGTCTAGCCAGGGCAACACAACAAGACCCTGTCTTGAAATACACACACACACACACACACACACACACAAAGGACTTGCATAGACATTTCTCCAAAGAAGGTAGATAAATGGCCAATAACCAAATGAAGAGATGATCAACACAAATAATCATCAGGGAAATGCAAATCAAAACCACAATGAGATAACACTTCTTATTCATTAGGATGGTTATACCAAAAAGTCAGAAAACAAGTGTTGGTGAGGATATAGAAAAATTGGAACCCTTGAGCACTGCTGATGGGGATGTAAAATGGTACAGATGCTATGGAAAACAATATTGCAGTATCTCAAAAAGTTAAACATAAAATTACCAAATGATCCAGCAATTCCACTTCTATGTCTATATCCCAAAGAATTGAAAGCACGAATTTGAATAGATATTTGTACACCAATGTTCATAACAACATTATTCACAATAGCCAAAATGTGGAAACAACTCAAATGTCCATCAATGGATGAATGGAAAAAGAAAATGTGGTATATGCAATGAAATATTATTCTACTTTAAAAAGGAATGAAAAGCTGGTACATATTATTGCATGGATGAATCCTGAATATGTTATGCTAAGTGAAATAAACCAGACACAAAAGGACAAACATTATGTGATTCTACTTATATGAGGTCCTAGAATGATCAAATTCATGGCTCAATGAGGGGCTGTGGGGAGCGAGTCACAGGCAGATGTTTGATGGGTACAGAATTTACTTTCAGGATGATGAAAAAGTTCTGAAGACAGTTGGTGGTGATGGTTGCATAAACAATGTGAATGTACTTAATGCTACTGAATTAGAAATTTTAAAATGGTTAAGATAAATTTTATATTATATATTTTTTGCTACAATAAAAAAATATGTAATCCAGAGAGATCCTGTGTACTTTTTACACAATTTTCCCCAATGGCAACATCTTAAAAAATTACATAATACAACACACGATGGGGAATTTGATAGTGATATGATCCATCAAATTCTATTCAGATCTACCCAGTTTTACATGTACTCACTGGTGTGGATTTTTTTTTTTTTACATTTTTAGATGGTTGACAATGATAAAATGAATAACATTTTGTGACATGTGATGATATGAAATTCAAATTTTAGTATCCATAAATAAAGTTTGATTGGAATATAACCACACTCATTTATTTATGTATTATCTATAGCTACTTCTGTGTTAAAGTGACAGAGTTAAGTAGTTGGGACAAGGACCATATGGTTTACAATGCAGGAAATATTTATTATCTGGCCCTTTATAGAAAAAGTTTGTTGACCTATGTTCTGGAGTGCAATCAGCTGCCAAATGAAAGAAAGAAAGAAAGGTCGTGAGTATAAAATTACTTAAGGGAAATGACTGGATAATATGTCTAACTTTAGGCAAATGAATCATAATGAAAATGGTACATTGTCAAGAGCGGTATTTATGAAACTTAAGTTGGTGCTACTTGGCCTTGTTGGGAAACTTACTTGTTCCCAAGATGCATACTCTTAGCTCTTCTCACCAAGATGAGTGTTGAGTGTTATTTTTTGGGTTCTTGTGCCTTTGGTCATTGTACCAATGGATATTCTTTGATGCAAGTAACAGAAAACATAATTAAATGCAGTTTAAATTTGGAAATTTGTATTACCTCTGAGTGCAATTTTAGAAGAAAGGGGCTTCTGGAGTTGATTAGTTCAATGGCTCAAAGATGTAATCAAGGAGCCAGATTCTTCCCGCTTTTCTGCGCTGCTATCCTCAGCTTGTTCTTAGGGTCACTCCCTCGTGTCCTCGACACAGCTGCGGAGGTTCATCACGTCCTCAGGTTGGAAGAGGGCAGAGGCCTGTCCTTTCCCTCATGTTCCATTATGACCTGCTGGCATGAAGACTCTTCCAGAAGTCCCCTAGCAGACTCCCTTTCTGACTTGCTTCACGCCCCTCTTCCAGCCTGGGTAAGGGGAATACAATCCCACCATCAGCCTAGACTTACAAGGATTTACCCCTGGATGGAAAAGGGCCCAAAATTTCCGAAACGCATGATTATCTAATATTTGAGCAAAACTGGAATTTGTTAGCAAAGAAAAATGTGGGAGGCAACAAAGAGTGTCCACCGTAGTCATAGTGTGATGCCTGCAGCCTCAGTCGTGGAGGTCACTGTTTAGTGCAGGTATGTGACAGTGATGCACACATGTCCTTCAATGAGAATATCTAAATGACTATACTTCTTTCCTCCTCCCTTTCTTCTTGGTTTTTCTTCTAGTGGCATGAGAGATGGAGATAGAAAGCCTCGGATTTTGCGAGACTTTGTTCATTGCTATGGTCCAAATGACTGTGTTCCTGCGAAATTCATGTGCTCAAATCCTGACCCCCAAGATGATGGTATTAGGAGGTGGAGTGGTGATTAGGTCATGAGGGTGGTGCCCTCCTGAGTGGGCTTCATGCCCTTATAAAAAGGGCTTAGAGCTAACTGCCTTCCCCTTCTACCACACGAGAAGGTGCCATTTCAGTGAACCAGGAAATGAGATCTCACCGTCCACTGACTCTGCTGGTGCTTTGATCTTGGACTTCTAAGCCTCCAGAACTGTGAGAAATAAATTTGTTTTTTATAAACTAGTCTTTGGTATTTTGTTATAGCAGCTTGAAAGGACAGAGACATTCAGTCTAAATCATAAATACAGACACATTTGTAAAAATGGTTAATCAACACATCAACAAATCTTTATTGAGCATCTACTATGTGCCAGGATCTGGGGACATAGCAGTTAATAAAATAGAAAAATCCCCAGTCCCCAAGGAGCTTACATTCTAGTGAGCAGATTCAGTGTATCAATCTCTAATGTGCCCATTCACCGTCTCCTTACATCGGGGTCTCAAAGTATTTTTGAATGTTGTCTTTCCTTTCTCAGGTGATATAACTCAGTAGTAGTCACCTTAATGTGTGGGTGGAAATAAAACACTTAGATCAATCTGGTTTATGCAGAATCTCAAATTTACCCACAGCCAACTCACCCCCTCTTTTTATGAATAGGAGAAAAAGTCTGAGAAAGGTATCTCTGATTGAAATAGAGAAAAAGGATCAGCAGTATCAACGAGAAGGCTCCCAGGAGAGTGAAGGCGGAGGGGGGAGAGGCTCTGAAAGGGCAGGCTAAGGGCTGAACACTGCCATGACAGGGGCAGTGGGGACAAAAGGACATTAGACTTAGAGATTCTGGGGCAATGGTAGGACTCTGTGCTCACTCTGAACTGAGTCTGAAATCCTGAATAATGGAAAGTTTGAGACGGGGGCCATTAAGACCAGACCCTCCAGGGGAAGACCGGTCTGACCAGGGTTAACCCCTGAGACTCCTTTGCCTGCTGGATAGCTGCTTTCCCTGCCTTTGGGTCACCCCAGCAATCACCCCAGTACATGCATCCTTGCCGCTTCTTCTAGGAGGTCTCCTGTGCCCACAAGGATAGCTCAAGTCTTGAAAAGCATCCCGGGAGGTTGGGCCTCCTCCTCCCAGGGTCAGATCACTTTCTTGTCTGAATTATCTGTGATGCCATTTCTAGGGCCGGAATAGCTTCAGGGGTCTTTTTCCCTTTTTTCTTAGAGACAGGGTCTCGTTCTGTCACCCAGGCTGGAGTGCAGGGATCACAGTGATCCCTAGAATTCCCGGGCTCAGGCAATTCTGCTGCCTCAGCTGCGATTAGGGGTGCAGGCCACCATGCCCCGCTAATTTTTTTTTTTTTTTTAATTTTTTATAGAGACTGGGTCTCACTGTTGCCCAGGCTGGTCTTGAACTGCTGGGCTCAAGGCATCCTCTAGATTCAACCTTTCAAAGTGCTGGGATTATAGGCTTGAGCCACCATGCCCAGCCACTTTCACACTCTTTTCCAGATCTGGGAACCTTGTTTGAAACTTTGTTTGTGTCAATATGCCCCCGAATATGTGGGATTGATATCCTGAGTCAACCTGGATCTTGGTAAGGATCTTAGAGCACAGGGCCTTATTAAGAACAGGGGTGGGAGAGATGGGGGTGGGTAAATCCTGGGTGTGGCAAAGATGGGTTAGAAGCAGTTGCCATCCTTAGTGCCCCCTGAGGTTAAGTGGCAGAATACGGGAATGATGTGAGAGGCAGCCTGGACACTCCCGGTGAGCAGAAGTGTGAATTCAAACATGGAATTGGGAAGAAACGGAAGGGTGCCGCATGTCACCATAACCTTCCTTCAAAATCCTCTTATTTTTTCAGTGTAGTTAAGTACAGATTTTTTTTGCTACGTATCCATATACCTATCATAAAACTATAACCAGAATACTTTGGAAAGAATGTTTTACTACTTTATATCTCTACTCCCTTTTTTTTTTTTTTTGAGACAGAGTCTCACTGTGTTGCCCAGGCTAGAGTGCTGTGGCATCAGCCTAGCTCACAGCAACCTCAAACTCCTGGGCTCAAGCGATCCTACTGCCTCAGCCTCCCGAGTAGCTGGGACTACAGGCATGAGCCACCATGCCTGGCTAATTTTTTCTATATATTTTTAGTTGTCCGATTAATTTCTTTCTAATTTTAGTAGAGACGGGGTCTCGCTCTTGCTCAGGCTGGTCTCGAACTCCTGAGCTCAAATAATCCATCCGCCTGCCTTGGCCTCTCAAAGTGCTAGGATTATAGGCATGAGCCACCTCACCTGCCCCCCCTACTCCCTCTTGAGAAAAGATATATAAAATGTAACAACATAGTATGAGTAATAATTAGAAATAAAGGAAGAAAGATAAAATAAAATGGAGTCAGAAACGTGACTACAAAAAACACACCATAATTACTAGGCATGACCTGGCTGCAGATTTAGTTTTGGGTTTACCAGCAACCAACTCAAACTGGGAACTGTGGCTGGTTATATAATTCACAGAATTGATAAGATAACAAGGCCAGTGGCCCAAAAGAAGTACAACCGTTCCTGGAACTAAGACCAGAAAAATTCCTTGGAGAGTCCCTCAGAAAGAGACAATGTTGAATAATGTGTTCAACTATATCCTTAGAGGAGATCTGGTGATAAGGTCTTTCTAATAAATAGCATCCTTCAGTATAGCAAATTCTACTCAGGACACAGTGGGTGGGGGTGGTGTTTTTTTAAAAAAATATCAGTGTATGTTCATGACTTTGAAGAGCCACAAACATATTGCCAGTGGGGGGCATTTCAATGTTTCAGTGAGGGAAAAATATAACAATATTTTCTAGTAGAAGAAAATAGACTCCCTCCCTTCAAAACCCTAATATCACTCTTCCCTTCCCCCAACACACACACACACACACACACACACACACACACACACACCCACACTCTGACTTTTCATTGCATAGCTTGCTGAATGAAGGAAAGGTTATAATACCCATTTTTAAAATTAAAAAGGAGCTACCAATTAAAGAAATGAGAAACAGAATAAGAAATAAGTTGAAATTAAATATTGTTCAATCTTAAACAATGGTGGAGCCAGATTTTGTGTGAGTCCTGAAGCTTATACGATTTGGGGCGTTCTCTTTAAGGAAAAGAATACAAAGTTACGAACATAAGAGCTGGTATGAAAATAAATATGGAGAAAGAGAAAATAAATCACAACGAATTACTGGATCCGTGGAGATCCACGTCCTTTTTCCCTGAGATTAGCAACTTTACCAGAAATGCTCATACAGAAACACTTCCTGATGAGTACCCTGCCCTCCCTTTCCCACCAGCAACTAACCCCCAGCCCTCACCGGGGCCTGTGCAAGTGAGCAGCTGCCCCAAAGCTTAAGCTTCATTATTTCACAGCTTCATAGAAAATCTTCCCAATTCCCATCACTAAGTCCATCATCTTCTCCTAGAAGACTGAGCTTCTTTCTTCCTCGGATAATGCAAACTCTGAACTGTTATTGACAAGACCCCAAAGAAATCAATGCCTTTATTTCTTTGAAAATGACTTCATATCCATCTGGAAGAAATAATAGCTCCCAGTCTCATTCTTTTTAAAGTGTTTGGCACACAGGCTCTAAATATGGGTATCCTTGGCTGTTATGCAAGAAAATTTTTCAGAGAAGTGTTTTGGGGCCAAACGGGAGGAATGTGAGATTTGCTCTGCTCTGTGAGGCGAATAGCAGGAAGTTGGAAAGTCTGAATGCGTTTTTGGTACCATCTCGTCCTCTATTCAAATCAATTTCACTTTTTTCCCCCCCTTGGATAAAGAACAATAATCAGGTTTCTGTTGATAAACTGTGAGAATTTTAACTTCAGCTTTGTAACTGATACGTTGAAAGTAGAAAGCCAGGTGGAAATGCAACCTCCAACCTGAAAAGTGAAAAGTAAAATATACTTCTAGAAAAATATTGCATATGACTTGGAGAAAAATTAGAATAGGATCTATTTTAAGATGAAACCTCAAACACGTGAGGTTTGCTTATGGCGTTTCCTCTTTGTTTCTTGTAATTTTACTCTGGGATTTAGGCAGTGTTAGCATATTTGCCACACAATAAGTTTCCTGTAGTAAAAGGAAAAAGAGTCATAGGTTGAGTTTATTCGAGGGAAGGCAAGGCCCTCTGATGATTGTTTGACACAGAACGTAATCAGATTTTTATAAAGTGAAGTATGAGGTGAACACAGGAAGATCCCCCTGCATGCCACGGTGCCTCCTGGAAACTGAGCTCCTGGCAGCTGCCTCATGGCAGAGATTCCCTCCCAGGGCCCTGGAAGGGGCCCGTGCTGGGAACAGGTAAGTGCGAGTGCCCAGGGGCTCTGAGCCAAGGCCGGAATGCGGAGCCTGGATCCTCGGGGCTGATTATTTAACCTGACTCATGGGTCTCTGGGGAAACTGGGGAAGCATTTTCGATTTGATGTCTTTGCTTAGGAGGCCGCCGAGCTGCCAATGAAAACATATCAAGCTGATCCACGAATGTGTTTTTATAGGAAACTGCGTGCAGGAGAGGAATGGGAAGCTACGCACAAGTAGGAAAGAAAGGAAGGAAAGGAAAGAGAATATAATCTCAGGCCCAATGTACAGAGAAGAAACACTCACTGATAGATTGGAGGCACACAACTACAATGAACTCAGTAACTCAGAATAGTCTCAGAGATCGGCTCTGGATAAAAGTGTAAACTATACGTTAATTTTTTTTTTTTCCATTTTTAGAGACAGGGTCTCCCTCTGTCCCCCAGGCTGGAGTACTGTGGCCTGATCATAGCTCACTGCAACCCTAAACTCCTGGGCTCAGGTGAGCTTCTTGCCTCAGCCTCTTGAGTAGCTGGGATTACAGGCACATGCCACCATGCTTGGTGGCAAAAAATTTAAAAATATTTTGTAGCAATGGGGTCTCGCTATGTTGCCCAGGCTGGTCTCAAACTCCTGGCCTCAAGTGATCCTCTCTCCCTGGCCTCCCAAAGCACTTGGATTACAGTCACAAGCCACCATGCTAGATTGAAACTATACATTTAAAAAGTAAACAAATTTATTATTGTAAGCTATGTTGTTCCTTAATAGTTAAATAGCTGAGGAAACAAGTAGAAACCTTCCTTATAAATGCCTAAAGGGGAAAAAAATTGTAAGGGGTCAATTAGTTGTTCTTATCTAAATAGATGCTGCTAAAATTACTTTAAATGCTTGAAAACAGTTTGTTTCCTTGAGAAGGCTAAACATGATTTCAGTGTTTGTTTTGAAAACCTCATTTTTCAAAATACTGCTCTGGTAGATTTTGGCTTTCTTCTGCACTCTTTTTAGTAGGGTGAAAAAGAATGTGGTCTTATTCCATGTGGAATAGGTTAGTCTATGGAGCAGTAATAATAGAACTATGGTTCCCATGTGTTGTGTATTTACTATGTATCAGGCTCTGTACTGATCTCTTTTTTGCATGTTTTTTTTGAGACTAATTGTTTTTCTGAGTTGGTAATCTCCACCCAGTAAAACATTTAAAAGAAATCGAGGGGCATGGAGTGAGAGGTACATAAAGTCAATCTCCCTTTCGCTCCTGTTTCCTAATCTTTTCCCCCAGAGTCCGCCACAGCTCACCAGTTTCCTATGTTGCCTTCTAAGATATTGTGCTGAGCACTGACAATATATTATCTCATTTAATCCACTCTACAATCTGATGTGGTAATTACCACATAGTATCACCTTGATTTAATAGGTGAAGGAACTGAAACTCTTGCCCCGAATCGCAAGGAAATAAGAGAACCAGGATCAGAAGCCACATCAGTTTCATCGCTGCTTTACTCCCTCTCCATGGTCTTCACCGCAGATGGCCTCTACGCCTGGACACCACGCCCCTCTGCCGTTCCCGCTTGTCTAAATCCTACCTATCTTCTAATGCCCTGCTCAGAATAATGACAGCATTTATTAAGTGCTTACTGTGTGCCAGGCTCTTACATACACTGTCTCTCATTTAATTCTCATAACGGCCTTGGGAGACAGGTCCTATTATTATCTCCATCTAACAGAAGTGAAACTGAGACTCTGAAAGTCATGCGGCTAGTAAGTGGCGGGGGTGAGATTCAGCCGCACTGGTCTGACGGGAGGCCCTCTTCTCCCAGCCCGCCGGCTTGCAGCGATGCCACTCCTAGGGACAGCCTTGGTACCTCTGAAAACAAACCAAGGCGGTATCTGATTGCGAATTGTTCTGTATTGGTCTCGGCAGTTTAGCATTCTAGATGCTTCTCTTTCAACCTTGCTATCTGCTCCTGGAAAGCTAAGACTCTATTTTTAATGCTCAGTCATAATGCAGTCGTAGAAATCCTAGTGAGACCTCTCACTATAGAACAAGAAAGCGGACTAATGAAAATTGAACTTTTTAAATTTCTGTCTGGAATTACATCATCAGCATATTTAACTTTTGAAAAATCAAATAGAAAAGGTGAGAGAAGAAAAAAGGCAGTTTAGCTCCTACAGTGATTCTGCCCGCTGTTGCGCTCCCAGGGCTGGTCCTTGGTGGTGTGTGCTGGGACCCGCCTTTTCCGGGTGAGTCTCTGTTCCTTAGGCTTCTCAGAGCGCCGATTGTACCCTCTGAGTGCGAGTCCACTGCTTCAAGGTGCATTTGTATTTTTAAAAAGAATGCAACACAGCCTCTAAATACAAGGACATGGCATGAGGTGCAAATGCTGGAAGAAAATCTGATCATATTAATATATCCAACTTTTGGAGAAATTAAAGTTATCTTTAAATTGAGCATACACAGTTTCTACCTTTGGAACCTAAGCATAATCTCAGATGTGACTACCTTCTACCTAAGGTTGAGGGATGGACCCCTGCTAGAAAAACTTTAGATCCCTTTAGTTTACACTCCATCATGGGGCCAATGAACTTGAAAACTGCTTTCCATAGTGAAAAAAGATCTGCGTGTGAAATGAAGTTCTTTTGGTTTGGTTTTGGTTTGTTCTTTCTCACTCATCGATCTCCAGTGACAGTGTAATCACAGGTGTGGCCTCTCCCTAAGAGAAACAGCAACACACTCTTAGGGGTCATTTTAGCATAAACCATGAAGCAAAAGGGGTTCCACACTGGGTGGGAGAATGGATTAGAAGTTCTCCAAGTTTCCTCCCAAACCTCTCACTCTGTGGAAGTATTCCAGCAGTCCTACGGCTATTGTAAAAAGGTCTTCTGAATAATTTATGGCCTCTTTTTTCCTTTAACCAAGCACATTAGCTGATCTTCAGGCATCTGACTCTTTTATTCCTTTTGGAAGCAGTAAGGTCCTGGATCATCAGCTGGGCTGTGGGGACTGCTGCCTGGACCTGCGAACACGCATTTAACCCTCTGATCCCAGGTGGTTCCAGTTGCTTCCTGCTCTTGCCGCCTCTTGTTAGGTCAGTGCCCCCACAGGGAGTGGATTCATTATATTTAAGGAGAATTAGGTGTTATTTGAAAATATTTGGACGCCGGAACCCCAAACAGGCTTTGGAGCCTGTCCCGGGAAGAACAGTGGGTCAGAAAGGCCAGACACCAGGGTGGGCACTGAGATTTGCCAGGGAAGGCAAGAGCCCCTGCCTCAACTTTCGAGCCTGCCTGGTAGTCTGTGTCTCTGGTGAGCCATCTTTGCCTTGTTGTGACCCGGTTTTGGCTTTCTGAGAAATGGCTTTCTTGGCCAGTGACCCCCTACCCAGAGACCCTCGGAAAATTCTCTCTCCCCTTCTCAGATTTTACGCCACTTCAGGGGCATTCTAAGCCAGGTTGCTGCCTCCTCTGACGGCTCTCCCTCCCACATCCCCTGTGCCCCTTGCTCTCTCAGCCCACCCCGCACTCTGAGCGTGTGGGCCCTGGCTGGAGACGGAAGGCCACTCTGACCACTTCTAAGCCCGGTGAGACTTCCCATTGATCAAGCCCCAGGTATCATTCCCTTCAGGAAGCCCTCGTGTGCCTGGTTCCCATCCCACCTGGGACCATGGCCCTCCCTTGCTCCCAGGGTGTCTGAGACACTGCTCTCTTTTGGGACTTGGTGTACTTGTCTGCCTTCCTCACCAAACTGTTATCTTCTGAAAATAAGACCTGAATTTTACTCACCCTTGCATTCTTGGCTCTGAGCCTGGCCCACAGACCTGCAAATCAGTGTTAGGGAATAACTGACCTTCATGGCAAATTTTCTCTTCCCACCTTCCTAGGCTATCCTGGACTTGTTTTAACTTTTAAAATGGCACATTTTCACATAAACAGAAAGTATAGAGAATCATATGTTGACTATGCATTTATCCAGATTTACCAATTGCCAACCCTTGCCATATTTACTTCATCGGTTCTTTTTGGTCAAATACTTCAAAATAAATTTCTGATATAATGACATTTTATCCCTAACTAGTCATGTATGCATCTCTAAAGTAAGGTGTTTCCCTATAGAACCATAATATTGTATCCTATGTTGTTATCACTCGTATTATCACAGTTTTGTACCTAATAAATAATGGTTCCTGAATACCATCAACTATCCTCAGAAGGTTTTTTACAACCAGGTTATTCGAATCAAATCTGCTCAGGGACCACATATTGAATTTAGTCGTTATGACCCTACTTTATCTTCCCCCTTTTCCTATGTTATTGACGTGTTGAAGACATCAGGCCAATTCTGTTGAAAGTCCTATTTTCCTGGTGCTATTTAACTTTGCCAGACTACCAAGGTGGAGCCGACCTAAGGAAGAATTAGAGCCACCATCAAGGGCGTCTCTTCCACTTCCAGAATCTTCCAATTCTGGCCTCCTCTTTGCTCCCAGCTTCCAAGTACAAATCCTCAGGGCATCAGGACTCAAGACTAAAGCCTCATCTACCCTGTGCTCTGTCACCCACGTGGATGCCCCTCTCTTGGCCTTGCAGTCAGCTGATGAGTTTTCCAGTAAAGCAGGGCCTTCATGGTTCTCCCTGCAGCTGCGGCCAATGACCACATGAAGCCACAGCGTCCTTAACACATGCTGGGGAGGAGAAAGCTCTGAACTTGGGGCTCTGAGGCTTCCTTAAGGGTAGCAGCAGCCACCATTTTTCAAAACGAAG
The DNA here is from genome assembly GCA_963575035.1 of Avahi laniger. Taxonomy (NCBI): domain Eukaryota; kingdom Metazoa; phylum Chordata; class Mammalia; order Primates; family Indriidae; genus Avahi; species Avahi laniger. The sequence goes on from CAUYSK010042934.1 coordinate 21,451, forward strand.
TTAAAACTCTCTCCTCCTAACTTCTCCTAACTTTCATAAACTCAATAAATCTCTTAAATTCATCCCAGAAAAACAACCTGTTTTCCAAGTGACGTAAGGGTCAGCAGCATTGCTCCCACCTTCTTGCCCTGGACCGATGACGTCCAGGCAGACTCATCACACTAGTGGCTGCTCCTGCCAGAAGTTTCCATTGATTTGACTGAGCAATGTGAGGGATTTGGGCTGTAGTCTCTGCCACAACGTCAACAGATGACTGTCTTAGCTGAGGTGTCCCAGTAAATCAGCCAGGAAGGACAGGATCTACTTTTGATTTCCCAGGCCGGGGAGGTTCAGACCGCTGTGTGCTCAGCTCAGAGGCCCTGGGCTAAGGTCAGTCAGAGAACATGAAAGTTCCAGGCACACAGAGGAGTGGAGTCCTGCCAGCAGGGGTGTGGGCTGGAAACCCTAAAAGCACAGTTTCCTCCAGCCTGACATCAATATCCAACTGTTGACTTTGGCTCACTGGGTTTCTATTTGTGTTTATTTATTTTTATGAGGAGAAACTCTCCAACAGCTACAATTCTAGGGGTGGAGTAGATCACATTTTATTCTTCCTGAACATGGTAAAATGCTTGACAGGCAATGAAGGGTGGAAAAGAGAGAACTTTATACTTTTGACTAAATTCTCAATTTATGGGTCAGGTAAATCTTTTTATTTTCTGGCTTTTCCTCTTAATAATTCTGTTCCTTGTCTTTCCTTTCTGCTGTGAAGCTCCCCCTCTCCTCCCCCCTACACTCTACTTTCTTTTCCTACTTTTATTTCAGTGGCTGGCAAAATCAGAGCGTTATTTGGCGTTGAAATGGTCACTGCGGAAGCTTAGAAATCTGTTCCTCCAGGACGGTTTGCTAAAGTCTGAGCCTTTCTTTTTTGCAATGGATTAGGGAGGGGCATGTGTGTGAGCGAGTGAGGGAAGGAGGAAGTGAGGGATCAGGTGATCCCTCAAGGCACGATCTCCTTGCGGCACACGAAAACCTGATCCCCACAGTGGGGGCAGAGGGCGGGGAGTGGGAGAAGATTCTCTGTTTCCTCCTTAAGATCCTCCTCAAATAACTTGGCCACCACTTTGTTATGGTTGGTTTGGAAAGCAGATTGCTGAAAATGGCAAGGAAAGCCAGAACCTACACTTTTTTTTTTCAAGAGATGGGATCTTGCTATATTGCCCAGGCTGGAGTGCAGTGGCTATTCACGAGTGCGACTATGGCACACTACAGCCTCCAACTCCTGGGCTCAAGTGATCCGCCTGCCTCAGCCTCCCAAGTAGCTGGGACTGCAAGCACATGCAACCCTGCCAGGCTTGGAACCTATACTCTTGAAAACTGCTTTTAAGTGGGGGCCCTCCTAATGCACACTCCAGGACGGGGTCTGTGCATATAGACATACCTACAGCCTTTGGGGCCTTCTGTGAAGGGTGAAATTCCCCTGACTGTGTGAAGTCCCAGTGGAAAGAGGGGCCAGGGAGTCTGTGAAAGAGCTTCAGCTTTCTTGGGAGTATATTAGGAAGCCAACTAAGGAACAGGAAATCATCACTTATGCTTTACAGACCATTAGTACTGTATTGAAGTCAGTGAGTATAGAAATTGGTAAAGAGAATTATAAAGCAAACAGACTTGAGAGAGAGAAAGGAGACTAGTTAGCATCTTCAAGCACAGGTTTCAGGAAGTTGATTGCGGTAGTCTACGAGGAGACTGCACTGGCCCTTTCTAGACTTCTGCCTTTCGGTTCTTTTTCCCTTTGCCTCTGCTTCTCTGAAGGCAGCACCCACTTCTTCATTAGTTCTTTCCTAGGGCCACCAGATCCCTTTGGCCTTCAGAAAACCCTCCTCTCGGATCGCTTGAGGCCAGGAATTCAAGACCAGCTGGACAACATAGCAAGACACTATCTCTGCAAAATATTTTTAAAAACTAGCCAGGCGTGGTGAGATGTGCCTGTAGTCCCAGCTACTCGGGAGTCTGAGGCCGGAGGATGGCTTGGGCCCTGGTGTTCGAAGTCACGGTGAGCTATGATCGCACCTCTACAATCCAGCCTGGGAGACAGAGCAAGACCCTGTCTCCAAAAAAAAGAAAAGAAAAAGAAAACCCCCCTCTCACTGTCCTTTCCCAGTGCTCCAGGGACCGAGGCTCACTGAGTACACAGCAATCAAACCTGTGACCTGGGTGGCACCCAGAATTCATCTTTAGCTGTGGTGGCCTCCATCGCTGCTCACTGGACCGTGGCTAAAACACCACCTGCGACCACAGTTGGTGGCTCAGAGTTAAGACCTGCCTACTAAAGGAAGGAAAGAGAACAATTTAATGACAAATTTTGTGTCTACTCGTAAGTGAAACCACAATCGGAGAGAATCTGTGATCAGAAAGTTGGCACGTACACTTTTTTTTAAATGAGTCTCCTGTTGGGGAATTTTTCTTCTGCTTTATGAGAGAAAATAAAAGCCACCAGACAAGAACTCCCTCCAATTCTTGCCACGAACTTACCTTCAGAGGCACTCATCGTTTCCTGCTTTCCCTCCCTCACAGTCAGCCACTTCCCGTGCACGAGGCCAGTCCGGAGGCTCTGACGCCCCTGTGCGGCCTGACGGACTCCGCGCTGTCGCAGGTGCCTTCTCTCTCCTGTTGCTTCTCTTGCTGCTGACTCTCTCCCAGCAGCGTCAAACCAGCCCAGGTGTCTTCTATCCTTCACACGATACCTGCCTCGCTTCCACGCACCTGTCCACTCGCTTCCCGATCTGACTTGTTTTGGCCACAGTTAAGTTTACTGAAACAGGTGTCCATACTCACCATCACCACGTCCTCACCCTCCACTCTGGATTCCTCCTTGAAATCCTGGCTTCTGCCCAGCATTCCTCTGACACTGGTCCGGCCCAGATAACTAATAATGATGTTGCTAAATTTTAAGGCTGCTTTTCCAGCATTTTCTGACTTGAGCTCTAAGTGGCTGATACCGGTGATTGTGGTTTTCTTGAAATGGCCTTCCCTGGTTTCAGTGACATCAATCTTTTCACACAGCTTCTTAAAATCTTTTGTGGGCTCTTTTTCTGTTAATATGCTCATTGTAGAATCTGTAGAAAATTCAATAGTCTACTTGTCACCTCCACATGGAAATCTTACCTGCATTTTATCACTTTTTAAAATTTAATTTAATTTTTTGAGGCAGAGTCTCACTCTGTCACCTCGGCTAGAGTGCAGTGGCATCATCCTAGCTCACTGAAACCTCAAACTCCTGGGCTCAAAGTGATCCCCCTGCCTCAGCCTCCTGAGTAGCTTGGACTACAGAAATGTGCCTCCATGCCCGGCTAATTTTTTCTATTTTTAGTTGCCTGGTTAACTTTTTCTATTTTTAGTAGAGACATGGTCTTAATCTGTTCAAGGTCTTGCTGAGGCTGGTCTTGAACTCCCGACCTCAAGTGATCCTCCTGCCTTGGCCTCCCAGAGTGCTAGGATTACAGGCATAA
>CAUYSK010042940.1:0-21595 GCA_963575035.1 Avahi laniger
AAGAAAAGATAAAAGAAAAAACATAGTTGCCTGCTATTAGATAAAACAAATCTACCTGAACTCCAGATGCTTGTGTGTATGTATCATTTATTAATTCATTCACTCCAGAGATGTTATATTTTGGCCTATGTCCTGATCACACTATGTGTTAATTCACAGTAGAAATAATAAACATTTTATTTTGTTTATGAAGAAGAAAAAAAAGTCCCAAAACAATAAATGTTGGTGTGGATGAGGAGAGATAGCAACATTCATGCACTGTTGGTGGGATTGCAAACTAGTGAACCTCTGTGGAAAGCAATATGGAGATATCTTAAAGAGATACAAGTAGAAGTACCATTCGATCCAGCAATCCCATTACTGGACATCTACCCAAATTGCAAATGATACTGTATAAGACAGACACCTGCAGCCAAATGTTTATAGCAGCACAATTCACAATTGTAAAGATGTGGAAACAAACCAAGTGTCCATCAATACATGAGTGGATTAATAAAATGTGGTATATGTATACCATGGAGTACTATTCAGCTTTAAGAACAATAGTGATATAGCACCTCTTGTATACTCCTGAATAGAGCTGGAACGCATTCTACTAAGTGAGGTATTCCAAGAATGGAAAGACAAGCACCACATGTATTTACCATCAAATTGGTATTAACTTATCAACACATAATTGTACATATAAGAATAACATCTATTGGATGTTGGGCAGGGGGGAGCAGGGAGGAGGGGACAAGTATTTGCATACACAAAGAGTGCGATGAGCACCACCCGGGGGATGGACACTCTTGAAGCTGGGACTTGGGGAGAGAGGGGGGACAAGGGCAACATACTTAACCTAAACACCTGTACCCCCATAATATGCTGAAATAAAAAAAAAGCATATGGGGGTCGGAGGAGAAGGAGCTGCAGGAGCAGCGGGGCATAGACACAGGCGAGAAGCGCTGTTGCGGAGGAGAGGATGGGAGAAGGTGAGGAGGCGGGGGTCTGAGGATCGCCTCGTACTCTGAGAGCCCAGGAGTGCGCCTCAGGGCGGGCTGGGCCGGGACAAGGCGAGCGGTAGCCGAAGGTGGACTGGCCTCCTCTGGGAGGGAGCCTCTGTGTTGTTGATAAAATCACAGGCAAGTCCATCTGCTGAGAATGAAGAAGTTAGGGACTGTGCTGGCATCTTGAGGAAAGCAGTGAAGATTTGGACTATTTAGACAAGGAAAGAACGAATTGAGGATAAGAAGAAGGACTGAGCAGTGGTGGCGACTGTCCGGCTGAGTTGGAGACGACAGGTTTTAATGGTGCCATCCCGCCTGACTTCCTAAATTCTCCGTCCGCCCTGGGGAAGAACGGGGAGAAGAAGTGGCGCGAGGGAAGGAAAGACGTTCGTGAGTGAGCCGCTCTGGCAGTCAGTTCCGGGATCCAGAAAGGACAGCGGAGGGAGGAGGAACGGGAGCCCGTTCAGCTCCACGATCAGCACACCGAGGAAGGAGCCGCCGTTAGTCCTGGCGTCCCATCGCTCAGGATTGAATGGGACGGTTGTCCTCTTTCTCTGCTCCCACTTCCTGGGTGCAGGATTTTATGTCTAACTACTCTGTGAAGCAAACTAAGTCATACATATAGAACACAGGAAAAATATTAATGCAATAACACACATACATGATCAAATGAGCGAGGACACCTCATAGCTACTTAGCATTTTACAGTTCTCCGAGATTATCAAAATATTTTTATCCTTTTCCAAACTTTCAATTAGAAGATGAAGAATTTCTGGGGATCTAAGGTGCCTGATGGTGACTGTAGTTAATAATATTTTATTGCACACTTGAAATTTGCTAAGACAGTAGATCTTAAGTGTCCGCACCACCCTCTGCACTACACACAAAACAGTCCCTACGTGAGGCGAAGCATGCGTTAATTGACTTGATTGTGGAAATCATTTGACAGTGTATACACATATCAAATCATCATATCTTACACCTTGAATGTATACAACTTTTGTCAATTATACCTCAATAAAGCTGGAACACATGTGATTTTTATCCTTTTTTAAAACAAGCAATGAATGAATGTACTCTACTTGTAAAATATTCAAATATTATAGAAAGAACAAAAGATGCAAGGCCGTCCTCCACCTGGATGGGGAGCAGCGCCCAGAGTTTGGTGTGCAGGGAGCTCTTCTCCAGCCCTTGTGACGGGAGGTTGCCTGGCGGGAAGAGGCAAGAGAAGGGCTTGGGGGCTGAGCTCCAGAACTAGCCTGCGTGACCTCAGGCAGGCTTCTTAAATTCTCAGGTATTCAGTTTCCTCACCTCTAAAATGGGTTAAGAAGTACTTTTAATTGGAATCACTTTTCAAATTTGGGACAGAAATGGGATGAAGAACAAAATTATTTAAAAATGTATTCAGTCAAGAAAATTTCCACCCCGAAAAGGTATATTCCTTCCAAACTCTAGTTTCTTCTCCCGGGGATGATGGAAGGACCAAACGAGATCTGATAAGAGAATATCAATCACAGCGTCCCAGCAAGCTTGGGGTTTTGCATTCTTAGAAAAAGAAATGTTTCTGTGAAGTGCCATGCTAATTGTTCCAGGCACATTTGTTAACTGAGGTATCTTCAGAAGAATGACACAAAAAATAAGACAACATAGAACAGCAAAGTCGCATTATGATTTCAAGGAAGATTGTTTGGTGCCTTCCAGATAAGAAGGCTGATTCGCTTGTCCACTGCTGTCCCTGAGAAAATCCTTAGATTTTGTTTGGGTAAAGCTGAGCATTCTCCTGTTGCAGAATTTGTTTTTTCTTTTGTGGGGGATGATTGCTTTGTCCCTGACCAGAGAATTAATCTTTTGCAGGCCTTGCAACAAGTTTCTCACCACCCATTTCTGTTCAGGAGACTTTTATGCACTTGCCACATCAACATTCAAGCAGAAAAGGTTGAGACGAACAGCTGCCATCAAACCTGCTCTCCTGGCAGCTGGCTCACCCCCAGGCCCCTTTCCTGCACTCAGGAGGCTGGCTCCGAAGGCAGCAGAGGACCCATCACTTGTGGCTCCAAGTGTGCCAAGGAGTCAGTTTGCACTGTGGAGGACTGACGGTGCATGTTTTAAACATAAAACATTTATCTGGTATTTTTTCAGAATCAGAAGCTTCAGGTTTGGGTCCTGTCACTGTTCCTGAGGAAGTTGCTCAGCATGTTTGTTCTGATTTGTGACTTATTCTGGTCCAATGAAGCTGGTGCCAGTAGAAACACAGTTAACTAAAATATGTAATTTTCTCAAAGCTACAGCCTTTCGGCTTGTGCCTGGCTCTGCGCGCGAACCTCAAGCCCTCGCCATTTGCTTGTTTTCCATTAGGAGCGGCATAACAGTGAGAAGAAGGAAAGAGAGAAAGGAACAGATCTCACAGCTGACCTTGTTGCTGCCACCTGATTCCATGGCTGCTGTTTTCAGGGAGAGAGAGAGAAGGGGTTCTGTCTTGAGAGTAAGCAGTTCTTGAGCCTCGGGCTTTAGATCTTTGCTCCAAGAAAAAAAAAAAAATAAAAGCTTAACACAAAACAGGGCAGAATTTTGGGCTTGGGAGCACTGAGGATCTGGCATATTAAGGCTCCATATTTCTAAACCCCTTCCAGCTACAGCCCATTTTTAGAGGTACTCTCCCTGTTGACCCTCCGCTCAATCCATCAAGGAGACTGCACAGGTGACCTTGGCCCCATTGCTCAGGGCGGAAAGCCCAGGGTCAGCTGGTCAGTGGTGGGGCCTGGACCTGGGCGTCAAGACTGCCGGTCTACCCAGTGAGCCTTCGTCAGCGTGTCCCGCTGGAACTTGAGAGGGATGTGGTGATAGGCCAAGAGTCGCAGAAATTTCCCATTTCTACTGTTATTTGTACACATAATAATCCAAAATTTTAGGAAAACAAAACAGACGAGTCTTAGATTCTACCTGCTTTGCCAAATAGAGTTTCAACTACTTAAATTCACCTGACAGATTTACCTTTGTAAGTGAGAACAAAATATGCTGCTACTGAGAAAATTTTAATGCTCTTAAGGTAGAATTATGCCTTGCATTTACTTGGTGTATTTTTTCCAGGACAGCACAATAATTCCCAAATTTAATTTATTTATTTACTTATTTTATTTCAGAATTCTATGGGGGTACACACATTTTGGTTACATAATTTGCTTTTGTACAGTTTGAATCAAAGTTACAAGTGTGCCCTTCACCCATTTAGTGTGCACTGTGCCTGGTAGGTGTGAATTTGCCCATCCCTTCTTCCCACCCCCACCTACTTGGTTTCCCTTGAGTTTTACTTCTGTAGGTACACGGAAGTGCTGATCAGATCAGTTCTGATTTAGTACTGAGTATATGTGGTATTTGTTTTTCCATTCTTGTGATACTTCACTGAGAAGAATGGCCCCCAGTTCCATACAGGTTGTTACAAAAGATACGAGATCACCATTTTTTTTATAACTGAATAGTTCTCCATGGTACACATATACCACATTTTATTAATCCGCTCATGTATTGATGGGCATTTGGGTTGATTCCACATCTTTGCAGTCGTGAATTGTGCCACAATAAACATTCGAGTGCAAGTGTCTTTTTTATAAAATGTCTTTTTTTCCTTCAGGTAAATAGCCAGTAGTGGAATTTCTGGATCAAATGGTAGGTCTACTTTTAGTTCTTTGAGATATCTCCGTACCACTTTCCATAGAGGTTGCAGTCCCACCAGCAGTGTATGAGTGTTCCTTTCTCTCCACGTCCACAACAGCCTCTGTTGTTTTGCAACTTTTTGATAAAAGCCATTCTCCCTGGAGTTAGGGGATACATCATTGTGGTTTTGATTTGCATTTCCTTGATGATTAGAGATGCAGAGCATTTTTTCATGTGTTTGTTGGCCATTAGTCTATTTTTTTGAAAAATTTCTGCTCATGTCTTTTGCCCACTTTTTAATGGTGTTGTTTGATACTTTTTTCACTGATTTACTTGAGTTCTTTGTAGATTCTTCTTATCAGCTCTTTATCAGATGTGTAGTGTGCAAATATTTTTTCCCGTTCTTTGGATTGTCTATTCATTCTATTGTGTCCTTGGCTATGCATAAGCTTTTTAATTTGATCAGGTCCCATTTATTTATTTTTGTTGTTGCTGTGATTGCTTTTGGGGTCTTGTTCATAAATTCTTTGCCTAGGCCAATGTCTATAAGAGTTTTTCCAACATTTTCTTCTAGAATTCTTGTAGTTTCATATTCCCAAATTTCAATTATCCAATTAACATTCACTGTAAGAATCATATTATAGAATTAAAAAATTCTATATAGTATCCTAGTTAGGGTGCTTTTGTTTGAAGTAACAGAGAATTCAACTCAAAGTGGCCTAAACATTAAGGCTATTCATTGGCTGATGCGATTAATCCCAGGGTCAGGGAGTGACTCGGAGTCGACTCACTCGGAGATTCCACGCTGTGCTGGGGGCCAGGTTCTCCCCGATTCTCCGCTCTGCCATTCCCGGTGTCAGCTGCCTCTGACTCCCAGGACCTTACCGGGCTGCCTTGAGTCTCCGTGCTTTCCTGCTGTGTCCAAATGGGAGTTGCTCTGAAGCCTCCGCGGAAGAATGAGCACGATCCTTCCTGGAAGTCCCTCCTCACGCCTAATTGGCCCTAACTGAGCCCTAATCCCAATCCTGAACAGATCACTGCTGAGATAAATGGACCTACTCAAACCCGATTGGACCAGCCAGGGTCCACTGCTGTATGTGGGGATAGATTTGGCTTCGCGGAGTCACGTGGACTCGGGGAGTGGTTGGAAGACATCTCAGGATGAGGGAGAGGGAAGACCCACAGAGAATGCCCAATTCTGGCGCATCTCAGTTACATTCCACTTCCTCTACATTAGCGTGAACTCCAGGACGGATCCCGAGTGTATGAAAGGATCGCTACTCAGAATGACTGCTGGGTGTAGAGCTTACAGTCTCCCAGGAAAAACAGCCAACTCAGGGCAAGACAGGCCGGGGCTTGAACCTGTTTTTGTACTTCAAGCCACGTAATGTTTGGCAAATTACTTAAATCCTTGAGCTTCCACTTACTGATTTGCGAAGGGAAAATAATGAGCAAATTTAGGAATGCCACTGTGAACCTCAAAGTAGAGTGTAAGTGCACACAGATGCGACTTGGCACTTTAACCAAATTCCCCAATAGCTGAAAATACCATAGAAACAGCAGAGCAAAAGAGATCTTCCATCTCTAAATCTTGGAAAGTACGTAAGGCCAGTGTGAATTCTTGGTTCATAGCATTTTGTTACATACAGTAGAAAAGTAAATACCTCCAATAAACTATGTGGAATAACTTGCCATATGCTAGTCTTGTCAATATCAGAACCACTTTCAGGCCACCAGACTTGCTAACCCTTTGTCGTAACAATTCTTAGATGTTTTTACATGTAGTGTGATCAAGGGAACATTCATTTAACAAATGTTTATTGCACACCCAGTATGGGCCAGGCAGTTTTGCAGGCACTAGGGCTACAGCAGTGTTATGTCGTACACATGTTCAGATAACAGTTTCACTTCCTATAAGCAACATTCTTTATGCGTAGGAAATTTTTGGTGATGCCTTCTGAATGGCTTGAATTCTTCTAATATTTGTATGTTCTTTACCCAGATCCACAACCAGTTTTTGTTTTATTTTTTTTTTTTGAGACAGAGTCTCACTGTGTTGCCCGGGCTAGAGTGCCGTGGCATCAGCCTAGCTCACAGCAACCTCAAACTCCTGGCTCAAGCGATCCTCCTGCCTCAGCCTCCCAAGTAGCTGGGACTACAGGCATGCGCCACCATGCTCAGCTAATTTTTTCTATATATTTTTAGTTGTCCAATTAATTTCTTTCTAATTTTAATAGAGACGGGGTCTTGCTCTTGCTCAGGCTGGTTTCGAACTTCTGAGCTCAATCTGCTCGCCTCGGCCTCCCAGAGACCACAACCAGTTTTAACATAAAAGTCAAACTGGGGTCTCATACTGTTATTAATATCTTAATATTTATTTGATGATAAGAAAGTGGTTAGACAGAGCTTACTATTAGCTACCATTGTTTGAAAGCTCACCACATGCCAGGCCTTGTACTAAGCACCTTCTGACTCACTTATTTCTAAGGATAGAACTTCTGCCCCAGGAGCGCGCAGGCTCTAGCCGGGGATTTGCTCTAGCACGTACATAGGCGCTGGCGTTTGCGGCATGTGCTAGTGCCCTGGGTTCAAGACGACTAGGGAGCCCTAGTGACCTAGGAGAGCTGGATGCTCAAGTCAGGGTCCACGGCTCTGCCCCGAATACCGAAATCAGCACTGGAGGCCGCTTGACCTTTGACCTTCTGACCCTGTCAATACAAGCCCTCTGCTGACGTGCTGTCGTTAACATTTATTTTACTTTAGAAACTGCTTCTTTGCTTTCAGTGACATTGGCTTCATGTCTCACCTTCATCTTGTATCTTTTTTCAGGCTGCTCACACATCAGATCTGGCTCTGTGAACAGGGCTGTTTGGGGGCTATGTCGCAAGCTGGGTGTGCAAGGCCACATTGCAGCTTATCATGGTAAAGGCCTCCCTGCATTACCTTCCTAAGGTGGATGGTGAAGTTTAAATACATAGGTGGTGTCTCATGGTGTCCGTGAGAAACACAGTGTCAGTCGTGCCATGACTTACCGAATGTCCCAGCCGTGGGTGGAGAAGGGCAAATATCCATAGCACACCCACAGGCAGGAGCTTGGTCTGCTCTGGGCTCTCGGTGGTGTTCGAGTCTGGCCAGAGGAGAGCTGTCTGGCTGGTGGGCAGCAGGTGACTTATGAACTGGACTAGCGACCATGGCAAGGGGACTCTTCATGGGTGTCTAAGGTGGAAGCAGCCTCCAACTACTTCCAGCCATACTTGACAGAAGAATTTAATTTTCTTTTGCTGTCTGACTTGTTTTTTTAAAAACAGAATTTTATTTCTAGGAAAGATTGTGTTGCACAGCAGCAAACCAGCAGCAAGAAATGAGTAGATACTGTATTACAACCTGACGTCCATCCCTCCCGTTTCTGCTGTGCGTCACGTCACCCCGATCTCTGAACTGTCACTCGTTAATACAGCAAACATATTGGAACCCCAGCTTGAACCAAAGGGCATCCCGGCGAATGCAATGCTAGCTCCAGTGTTCTGTTCGCAGCAGTCTGACTGTATGAGTACAGACATTTCTCTACACGTTGCTTTCAATGGGTTTTATTTTTGTCACATTTCCTAGATGCTATTTGACACTCTTCAACAAAATTCTCTGACAGCTAAAAATACCATAGATACAACAGAGCAGGAAACAGGAATGGAGAGGGAAATTGTTCTTATACACTCAAAGAGGGAGGAAATTAGATAAAGTGTATCTAAGGAGAAGAAATGAGGATAATTATATGAACATTCATTAAGAACATTAAGGCTGGCCGGGCGCGGTGGCTCACGTCCGTAATCCTAGCACTCTGGGAGGCCGAGGCGGGCTGATTGTTTAAGCTCAGGAGTTTGAGACCAGCCTGAACAAGAGTGAGACCTCCTCTCTACTAAAAAAAATAGAAAGAAATTATCTGGACAACTAAAAATATATAGAAAAAATTAGCTGGACATGGTGGCGCATGCCTGCAGTCCCAGCAACTCGGGAGGCTGAGGCAAGAGGATCGTTTGAGCCCAGGAGTCTGAGGTTGCTGTGAGCTAGGCTAATGCCATGGCACTCACTCTAGCCAGGGCAACAGAGTGAGACTCTGTCTCAAAAAAAAAAAAAGAAAAAAAGAACATTAAGGCTGATTTATGAATAGCTTCTATTGCTCTCATTAAATGTTCCCATTTGTTTTTAATTTCAGTTTGTCATCAAGCCAGTATAATCTTCACATTTAGAGACCAGAATGCAGAGCTAGTCATATATATATATATATATATATTCATCCATCCATTATTTTTAATTCAACAAATATGCATTGTGTGCTTCCCAGTGGCCACACCTGTTAGGACATGAGGATGTTGTCGCGTGTCTTGTGACTGTTCCTAAACTGTCTGCAGCCGCAGTCTCCTCATGTGTAAAATGGGAATAAGTATGTCAAGAGGGTGCTGCCCTCACCGTAATGTTCACTCTGAAGAACTGCGTTGCACGGTAGCGTGACCAGAGAGCCGGTTCGGGGCCTGGCATGTAGCAAGGCCTCCTGCCGGTGAGACCCACTGGGTAAGGACCTGGGCGTTTGGGGGAGAGCGAGTGAACTTTGAGGGAGGGGGTGATTCTTTCAGAGTTTCATATTGACTGTGGGACTTCAAGCAAGTTCTCTCTGTTCCTTGATAACTGTCTTTTAGAAATAGGGTAATAATATTTACAGAGAGTTCTTGTGGGCAGTAGAGATAATGTAGGAATAAAGGCTTAGTACAGCCCCAGCAGGAAGAAAGGGACTGAATTATCGGATTGTTGGGGAGGAATGTGAAATGTCCCTTTTTTCTCTAACTGAATATTACCCCCCGACCCCACTATTGTGCTTAAAAAGTCACACTGTACAGTCCTTTCTGTTTAGGCACCAAAACATGCTGGGAAAAGTACCAAAATGATCTGTCAGGGGAAGGATTTTGATCAGGTGTCAGTTATGTAAACTAAGGAGGTAGGTGCAGCAGATGCCGGAGCCCAGCACCCGGGAGATGAGGGAAGGGGATTCCGAAGGTGCCACGAGGGTCTAAAGGGAAGGATCACGTCGGGAAGCCTGGCCCAGGGCCCCCAGGGCAGGAGTTGAGGCCCCAGGATGGAGAGCAGATTGAGGAGGGGCGCCGTGGTGGAGAGTTGTCTGGGGCACACAGCAAACCCCATCAGATTGACAGGCACTTCTTAGGTAGCTCTTTCTGCAGGATGATTATTACTAATGAAATTGTACCTGATCTTCAGTGATTGATAAATTCTTATCAAAATAGAAAACAAAAGAAAAAATTACTTTAAAAAGAAGTAGCCTGATTAACCCTCATTAACCATTAGGACACTGGAAGAACTAGCGCAGCATCTGTGGAGGGCATGGGAGTATTAGCTGCCTATGTCAAAAGGGTCCATGGTCAATTCATTTTGGGACTCGCTGCATGTATTGTTCTTCTTTTGTGTAAGATCAACGTGTATTAGTGCATTAATAGTGCTGAGAAGTCCTGCTGTAAACACATAAACACATCTGCTTGGCTGCATTTAAGCCAGTGTTTCTCAAATTTATTTGACCACGGACCACTTTTTCAGGTCCCACAGAATCTGAGAAACATGGATCTCTGGATGAGGCTGATGTCATGGTGACAAATTGTGGGTTCCGCTATTGCGTATCACAGTCTTAGTCCGTTTCATGTTGCTGTAACAGAATACCTCAGACTGGGTACTTTATAAAGAAAAAGGTTTATTTAGCTCATACTTCTGCAGGCTGGGAAGTATGAAAAGCATGGTGCCGGTGTCTGTTCAGCTTCTGGTAAGGGCCACATGCAAGGTCAAACTATGGTGGAGAAAGTCAAAGGGAAAGTAGACGCATGTGAAGAGAGACCAAACAGGAGGAAGCTCACCTTATAACAATCTGTTCCATCAGGAACTAATCCATTCCTGAGGGAACTAATCCAGTCTTGCCAGAGTGAGCACTCACTCACCACCATGGGGACACACAAGGACATCCATGAGGGACCTGCCCAATGATTCAAACACCTCCCACTAGGTCCCACCTTGCAACACTGCCACACCAGGGACCACATTTCAACATGAGTTTTGGTGGGGATGAACTCAAACCATATCCAAGCCATAGCAAGTAGGTACTAAATCCTTGGAATTACTCAGAGGTCAGAAATATGGATTCATTCACCCAATCAGTGGATGAGTATTGAGGACCTACCCTGTGCCAAGCACATTCTGGGTATGGGAAAGATGGCAATGAACTGAGCAGACAAAATCTCTGGTCTCTTGGAGCTTGCATTCCACCGAAGCCACATTAAACACGCAACTGCGTGGCGTGCAGGTGGAGGTCCAGCTGGGAAAGAGACATGAAGCCCAGTCACTGAGGGTGCTCTTTTCCACCAGGTGCTGGAGGAAGGTGGCTGGGCTAAAGTGACAGCTGAGCAGAGCTCTGATGAGGAGCAGGAGTGAGCCACCTGGACACCTGGGAAAGAGTCTTCCAGGCAGAGAAGGCAGTCATTGCGTAGCCCCTGGGGCAGAACCTGCTGGACCTGCTCTAGGAGCAGCTGGGAGGGGAGTGACCAGAGCTGATGGAAGGAGGGAGAGGTCAGCGAGGGTGCTGGGGCAAGGCAGATGGACAGAGCCCTCAGGCCATGGCAAAGACTCAGGACTAGGTCCTGAAGGGGATATGGAGCCCAGAAAGGGTCCTGAGCAGAAGGATGTCAGGCCAGGTCTTATTTTAAGGAGCTGCTGTGGCCGGTGTGTACAGGGTTGACTGCACAGAGGCAGAGGTACAGCAGGGATGGATAGGAGGCTTCTGCTCCAACCTAGGCAAGAGGCCTCAATGCCTGGGCCCAGGCGGGTGGCAGTGATGATGAAAAGGAGTTGAATTCTGTAGCTATTTCTAAGCTACAGCAGGGTTTGCCTATGCATTAGGTGTAGAATCAAGCGAGGATCATGGAGGTTTGATGAGCAAACAGATGGTGTAAACCAGCTGGTTTCCCAGGACCACTCTAGGTTACTCAAGCTTTACTATTAACCAGCTGTGTGACCTGGAGCAGCGCATGTACCTTCACCAACTGTGCAACAAAGTTCAAAATACCTAACCATAGGATGAGCTGAAACAATGCAAGCCAAGTCCCTGTAAGGGGCTTCACATCATATGTCATCAGGGAAATGAAAATTAGAATGGCCGGAATCCGGAACACTGACAACACCAGTTGTTGGTGAGGTTGTGGAGCAACAGGAACTCTTACTTATGGCTGGTAGGAATGCAAAATGGTATAGCTACTTTGGAAGACAGTTTGGCAGTTTTTTAATAAATTAAACATACTTTTATCATATGATCCAGAAATCATTTCCCTTGGTATTTACCCAAAGGAATTAGAAACTACGTCTGAAAAATGTCCTGTAAATGGATATTTATAGCAGCTTTATTTATAATTGTCCACACTTGGAAGCAACCAAGATATTCTTCAGTAGGAGAATGAATAAACTGTGGTACACTTAGGCATTGAGATATGATTCAGCAACTAAAAAGAAAAGCTATCAAGGCATGAAAAGACATGGAGCAAACTTACATGCATATTTTTTTTTTGAGACAGAGTCTCACTGTGTTGCCTGGGCTAAAGTGCCGTGGCATCATCTTAGCTCACAGCAACCTCAAACTCCTGGGCTCAAGTGATTCTCCTGCCTCAGCCTCCCGAGTAGCTGGGACTACAGGCATGTGCCACCATGCCCAGCTAATTTTTTCTATATATTTTTTTTAGTTGTCCAATTAATTTCTTTCCATTTTTAGTAGAGACGGGGTCTCGCTCTTGCTCAGGCTGGTTTCGAACTCCTGAGCTCAAACAATCCGCCCGCCTTGGCCTCTCAGAGAGCTAGGATTACAGGCGTGAGCCACCGCGCCTGGCCCTTACATGCATATTACTGAGGGAAAGAAGGCTGTCTGAACTTCTACATGCTGTGTGATTCCAACTATATGACGTTCTGGAAAAGGCAAAACTATGGAGACAGTAAAAGATCCGTGGTTCCCAGGCATTAGCGGGGAGGAGGGATGAATAGGTAGAGCACAGAGGATTTTTAGGGCAGTGAAGCCACGTCATTGTACATTTATCCAAACCTGTAGGATGCACAACACCAAGAATGAACCCTAATTAAACTGTGGACTTTGGGTGACAATGACGTGTCGGTGTAGGTTCCTCAGCTGCAACACATGCACCACTCTTGGGGGTTGTTGAGAATGGGGGAGGTTGGGCAAGCGTGAGGCAGGAGGTATATGGGAAATCTCTTTACCTGCTGCCCAGTTTTGCTGCTAAAACTGCCTTAAAAAGATGACATCTTAAAAAAAATAGTACCCGTAAGGGCTCTACTACCATAATTTACATCATTGATAGGAGGTACATTTGACTATGAAAACAACCGCAATTTAAAAACACATATGCCAACTAAGTAAATACGATTAAAGGAATGGCCGTTGGGGAAGGGGAGAAGTTGGATCCTTAAATGTGAGTTTATTCTGCTATGTGAACAGAGCAAGTACGCACAGAAGCGGAGAGCAAATGGTGGGAGATGCATTTCCATGAACAAACAGCCAGTGAAACTTGTTGCTTTGTGAGCAATGGGCAGCACCAGGTGTGCATAACTAATCCTTTGTTCCAATTCCTGAATGCAGCGTCCGGTGGCTCTTTAGAAATCCCTCCTCACGCAGCACCGTGGAAGCCGCTGTGGCCAGGTGCCCTCGGGCTGAAGTAGTTAAGAGCCCTCGCTGCAGCAGCAGAGAGCCCCTCCTTGCAAAAGCAATGCCAAGCCGCTGGGCGAGCGCTGCTGAGAGACGAGTAAACGACAGGACCTTTGCGAGGTCGAGTTTCACGTTTGTCTGAGTGAAGGAGGTGGTGGCTCTGCCCGCACGACCTCTGTCCCTGGCGCAGGGCCGGTGGGCGGTTCTTCCATCGGCGGAGACCACGCGGGCCGCCCGGGCGCAGGCGGAGGCTGGGGCCTGGGGGCCACCTCCTCAGGCAGCAGGAGTGCTTGTGTGCCACTGGCACTGCTTGGCAATCCCATGTGGACGATGTGGTTTTACAGGTCAGGCAAGGTCTTCAGATGTGAGCTCCGCCTAAGCAAATAAAGCCATCTGTCTAGTCCAAAGTTTCTTTTGTTCCATAGTGAAGTGGCTTCTTAGGAAAATGACTAAATGTTCAGCTATTTCAGGAGAAACAAGAAACTCTGCTTTCTTTTCTCTTCTCTTATCTTTAAGGAAAATTAACCACTTTAAAATGGAAGGGTAAAGAAAAATCTATAGAATTCAAGTTGAGCAGAGTCTAAGTTATTATTTTTTAAAAATGCCAGGATAGTTTGAGAATTTTTTTGTCAAGTTTTTAAACTGTGGTACACCCTAAAGTAACTAAGAAAAACCTTTTTTAAAAATCATGTTTCTACAGAATAGTCATGTTATACATAATTTATCTCTCTGTAACTTTAAAAACCAGTATAACTGTGATAGACATGTAAGTAATCATTAGCTGTATTCTGCATTGCAAATTTAAAATTCCTCCCCTGGAATAATACATTTAAAAATTCCCAAAGTCATAATAAAATGACCGTGAGCTTGACCCAGTCATCCCACGGAGCGTATGCGTCATCGCGGACTAGTGAGGCCACAGATCGACTGCAGGGAGCTGTGGCGAGCTGGTCAAAATGAAAACAAGACAGTTTTTATCTTCAAGTTGAAATTAGCTTATGCTTAATTTTGATTTAAAATTAAACTGCATTAGAAGAAAACCCAGGGAAATAAAAACTTCAAAGTTGTTACTAGAACTTAATTTCATTTGGAAATAAGCGCATGCTAAATACATGAGCTAATATAAGCAAATATAAGCTGATACTGTTCACTCATGCTGATAATATGATAATAAAATGGCAAAAAATTATTATTACCAAAATTACTTCTGAACGGATTCAGATTCAGTTCGTTCATTATTGATTTGGGGTATCTGACTTCTTTGTCAAATGAAAGTGACAAAGAGACAATTTGTTAACTTGCCTAAAATTATTTAAATTATGTAAGTTTCCTAAGAGAAAGAATATTTAATTAAAAAGAAAAATATTGAGAAAACGATTTTTCAGTGAGGTTTTTCAGTTCTACCTAGAAATCTTCATTCTAAAAGTTTGTTGGTAATTTTGTGTCCTGGATTTGATACATAATTGTTTGAACAAAATGCTGTTCTCCTAGTTTATTAATAATATATTACTTATGAATGTTGGTAAATTATGCTTTGCATCTTTATTGATTTAACTATCCAATATTGAAGAGCTCACTACTGAATGTTGATTCTGGAACATTCTTCTTTCTGCCGAATTGCATTTTTGAGTACAACTTGAACTTGTTTAATTTTTTCTTTGGTCTGAAAAGATCTGTGTAGGGCAGATAAAGAATGGGACTCAAGGAGCAAAATAATGAAAAAAAAAAATTCTAAGAATCACCTAGTCTATTCTCTCTCCGGTCAAAATTTTATAAACTCTTTAGAAATGAGCTGTGTTATACTTAGTGAATTAGGTAACTTTCACTTAATTTAATTCATTATTTTAAAACAGAAACAAATGTCTTGAATACATATTAAGCAATTTTTTTTTTTTTTTTTTTGGTAAGGCCCTCAAATGGCAGACAGAGAGGCAGTTTAGAGTTTGGGATCAGTGAGCTGGAAGTGCGTCGCGCCTAAGGCCAGAGTAGGTGATATGTAGTGAGCAGGAGCCGATCCAGGATCCAGATTATGGAATAGATTTACCAAAAATTTAAAAAACGTGCATCTTATTCTCTAGGTAAGTGACATGCCCACATCATCGTTAGCTCTAGTCGGAGGATGGCTGAAATATGAACAGGTCAGCAGATCATTTAGGAGGTTCTTACAAAGTCTTGACAAGATGCTATAAGGCTTGAATCAAGGAAGCTGAAAGGGAGAAAGCAAATTTGAGAGAAATTTCTTTAGTGGATGAAATTTGCAGGATTTCTGGCTAGCACAATGTTGAGTAAAAGGAAAAAGAGGGGTTGAAACCTCTGGGAGGTTGATCCTGGGCACATGACGATGTTAACTACAGCAGGCAAGGGAAGCCCTGGGATGGGAGTGGCATATTAATGGGAAAATTACCAAAATTGCGATGTGCTGCTGCGCCAAGAATAAGAGTTTTAAATGTTGCAGCGACAGGCAGTGAGGTTTAACAAGCCTGTTTAAATTGCAGTCAACACTGAACCACTTCCTCAATCGTATTTCACTTCTTCATCTAAATTAAGCAATTCAGAAATCTCAAAGATCTACCTGCTTCATGGATAGGTCAGGTCCTGCTGTAGTAATTAGCCCAACCAGCAGCCTTTGTTGGAGAAATGCGTGTAATCTTTACTTTGTCCATCACTGGGTAGAATTTGTTGACTTTTTGGTATTCATGCCACCTAAATCATGCTAAGAGCGCCATGCTCAGAGTTGGTTTCTGGATTTGATGAACGGAGGCTTCAGGGAAAAAGCCAAAGGGCCTGTGTTGCCCTGTGACATAATCGCATAATCACGAGATGCCGTGCCACTTGCTGACGTGAGTGCAGGTCACGCTGACTGTTCACACCGTCTCTTGTTCCACAAGTACGTGTCAGGGCACTGTCAGCAGGCCTTCTCCCTGGGAGTTTGCTCTGCCTCTAAAATGTGACAATACTTACTATTCATAGCATTTTAGCAACTTGGGGAGAGCGTCACATGAAGTCTGTTACCTAAGTGAGTTAGTGGCAATTTTACCAAATGTTAAAAAACATAAGCAGTATACTAGATGATTGGGTATGTTGTTTCATGTTTAACTTGTTTAAGTTTATTTGGGTGTTTTATGTTAATTTCCATACTTCCTTAAAGGCTGGACCATTTCAAAATGTCTCTATCAAAGAAATCATTGTCTGAAATGCTCCATAACTGAGTAAAAAAATATATAATGAAGGTTCATTTTGACTCTAAGAGTCAATATTTATTTTCATGCTTATGATGGAATTCTCATTCCTAACCATGTGTCTGGAAGGACAACCCTGCATGTAAACCAATGCAAAGCTGCTCATGCAAATGTTTCTGAAACTGCTGGCGTATCTCTAGCTGATTTGACTGCTATTTGGATTTTTTTCCTGTTCTGTGTTATTGATGAAGTTGGTTTCCAAGTAAATTTCCAAGGTTTGACACATCTCAAACTATTGTTCCTTGATTCTAAAATAACACTTAAGTTATCTACTGAAAAATTCCAATTTGATAAGTGTTTCAAAGAGTATTTCAAGCATCATTCAAAATTTCAAGCCACATTTCAGAATTTATAATAGTCTTTGAACTGATTGGAATTTTGGCAGGAAGTGCTATAAAAGTTGAACTTCAAAGTTTTACAAATGTTCAGTTACTTTCAGTTACTTTTCTACTCTTTCTGATTGTTGCTTGAAGCAGAAGTAACACATTTTCAAGAAGGAGCGTAACTAAGGTGTTCTGAAAGAGAACCCCGTCTTTTATTATTGTTCACTTTGTTTCTATAGCAACAGGGTGCTGGATATTTGCTTTTCAAATATATTTGGTTACAGGTATTAATGCTATCTAGAGCTAGTACCAAACTGTTTAATGCTAAAGCTAACCATAAGCACCTGTCCTAAACTTTAATAATAACTTCGTATTGTTATTTTCTAGACTTCATAACAGGACAATATTGAAATTTCGATTCTATTTTTGGCCAAAGAATCTCACTTCTGGATGAAAGTTGCATTACCAAATTATTGAAATTGGTGATTGATATTTTTCTATTGCCAATTCTTGGGAATTACATAGTTTAACTTTGTTCAACACTGATGGCTATTTTGAACAGCATGGAATCTAATGATATGATCCCAGACTAAATGCTTTGGTTTAGCTTTTTAGTAGCTTCCAGTTTGCTTGTCTATTGTTGTTGTTGTAGTATAGAAATAAGAATTGCTAAGAAGTGTTTTTGTAAACAAAATTTGATGTCATTTTCATAATCATTCTGGAAAAAAAGTCTTAGCTTTTTAAAAAATAAATGATCAATAAATGTCACTAGAGATATCAATAAATATTTGCCATTTAGCATCATCGTTTTCATTGAAAATTGGGGCTGGATTAAAAAAATTCTGTGCTTTAAAACAAAACTTAACGGAACGTTTACCTTTAACTTTTTGTCCCAAGAAACTCTTTGCACATTTTGATCAGTTTGGATTGTGGTTAATAATCTTTATTTACATAATCAAATTTATTGGCTGGCATAAACCTGAAGCTTTTCTACAACAAAAGAAATATCTTAAGATTTTTTTTTCTCTCAGTTGTTTACTTAATTATACAAAAACAACATTGGTCATTTTTAAGATGAGAGAGAAAAAAATTTCTAAATCGATCCAAGTGGGGCAAGATTAAAGTAGTTTGAGAAATATTGAACCTATTAATAGAAACATTATAACTTAGGTATAGGTTTTTTGTTTGTTTTGATTTTTGTTTTATTTTATTTTTTTTTGTTTTTCTATGGATACTACCTTCTCAAAAAATATTTATTCTACCTAGCTCATACGGACCCCAAATATTTAAAGCAGTAATATATGTGTAGAATTTGCTGTTTTAATAATAGATTAATAACTAAAGGTAATGCAAAATGTCAAACACCGCACCGAACAGTGCTTTGTGAAAGAACCCTTGGTATTTTTTTTTTCTGGGGGACTCCTGGCAGCCCCTGCAGGAGGTACTGCTCTGAGGCTGCTCGCCTGCTGGTGTCAGGGTTTCTTCCTCACGTATCCCCTCTTGGATTTTTGTCTATTGTTTATACCGTTGAACCATGACAAGCTCTGATGAATTAAGGGAAGCTACTGGTAAACATGTCAAGGCAATGAAATGTTTCTCTGTAGGGTAACAGCTTGTATTGTCTTTATAGTAATTAAGAAAAATCATAGAAAAAAGTTCAGTTTTTCATGAAAAGAGATAATTTCTGATTCAGTCTTATGCAGAGAAGAGCTAAATGCAAATCACTTGCTTATCATAAATGAATCTGTGCACATCAGCATGAAAGTTTTGAATATGAACAGACAGGGAAAAAGGAGAAGTTGCTACAGGGACTAAAGTTGGAGTCATGTGGCTTCAAAGTTGGTGGAAAGTTTTTTTCCTTTTTTTATGTTCTGTGTATGTGTCAAGGTTTTAGATGTGAGTTCTTCAAAGTTGTCAGACCACATTTCCCTTCAGCTGGTTTGGAGCTCATTTTCCAACTGCTTGCACAAGTAAGACTTTAAACAATTTTAAAGAAGTTATAAACTGGCTTTTTAATTCAAAATTCAGATGAAAGTATTGCTGTGGTTTCATTGCTGGGACTTCTTGTCTTTCTGCCTTTCGTTTTCTTTTTGACACAAATTGATTGGGACATTTTAAAGTTTTACTGCCTGTATAAGGCAGTAAAACTGTGTAGTGTATGATGAATTACTTTTGGTTTGGGATGCTTTTTCTTCCTTGTTATTTTTGACTAATCTGTGCTTACTTTGGAAGGGAACTTAATATACATTACCTTGTCGAAGCCTCAGTATTGTTTACACTTGGTGACTAAAGCTAGATGAAAATTGCGCGATGTGTACATGAGAGCGTGCATTCAGTACTGGGGACAGGAGAGCATGGCACAGCTTTTTGCTACTCTTATTAAGTCCTGAAAAATATATATTTTTGCAAATCCCAGTGAGTCAGTCTGTCCTGCTGGAGCTGCTCTGCGTTACTCACTAGCCCATCTGCTACAAGGGTTTAAGAAACCCCAGGACGCAGCCCCGGCCCGAGGCCTGTCTCCAGGGTGGAGGGGGGTGGTCCCTGGGCCCCCTCACGGCTGCTAGTCGTCTTCTCCTACTTCCCTTTTGCACTCGGTGACCCTCCTGACTACACCTCCTCTGCACACGTACCCCCGCATCTCAGGGATCTGGGCTTTACATGTTCACCTAAACTTAAGAACCTCGTAGGACAAACATATTGTGTTGTCTACCTTGCAGATTTTTCTCCCTTTCCAACTATCTTGAACCAACATAGTGTTGTGGGAATAATAGGCATTCAAATCATTATTGCTAAACAAGTGAAATTAAATGTCTATTTGTAGAGAGTGATTGTTATTTTTTAGTATCATAGAAAATCTCTTATGCTATGATTTCTCTTTGTTAAGTTTTTGGTTCTTATGGTGTAATATTTATCCCATAATACATGTAGAGTTTGTGACAAAAATATCCTCTATCTTCTATTCGTTGCGCAGAAGAAAAAGCATGAGGTGATTACTTTTTTTCTTTAAAATAACAATCACAAAACTAATGCATAAGGACCATATGTTGTATGATCACTAACAGTCATTATTGGTAAGCCTTAAATGTGCTTTTTCTTCATTTGTTTGGGAGATATTATGTTAATGGATTGCTGAATGCAAGCGTGTTCATACATTTATATTTGATT
Source organism: Avahi laniger (assembly GCA_963575035.1). Classification (NCBI taxonomy): domain Eukaryota; kingdom Metazoa; phylum Chordata; class Mammalia; order Primates; family Indriidae; genus Avahi; species Avahi laniger. The sequence continues at coordinate 20,117 of CAUYSK010042940.1, forward strand.
GGATTTCAGAAAGTCAGCAAAAAGTGACATTCTATTAATATTTTGCATTTTTCCTCATTGGGCAGGGATTTTGGAATGTCCTTTGCTCATTTTCTCCCCGTCTCTCTTCCTTTCTTAAAATAAGCCCTTTATTTGATTTATTTTAGTTACTTAAAACGGCTGCATAAAATTATTTTTATGGCTCTTAAAACATAAAATGTCAAAGAGATGTATAATTACTAGTTGAACAGAGGGATGCTGGTGATAAAAAATAGATCTTGATCACTAATTATTACATTAATGACAAAAACTATCATAGGAGCTAATTTGAGTAAAAAACAACTGATTTTTTTAAAAAATGAAATTAATCATCACAATGAAGCATATAACATTAGAATAAAAGATGCAGGTGGAAAATATGGGGAAGGGAAAATAAGGGCAAGGGAGTTTTATGACTCCAGGATCCTTATTTGAGGGTCACTTCTAGAGGTGCACTACCCGTTTGGCTCTGCGCTCCCTTGTAGCAAGTGGATAGTTGTAGTTTTCACATCATCCATATAAAAACATAACAGTCACTCAAGATAAGCAAAGCTTTTCCTGATACTGAAAACACCGAAATGGCTATTTCCAGTTTTTATAATGAGGGCACTGAATGATACTGGACTGTGTATCAACAATGTCCTTCTAATGTTTACAATAGGGGATTTCTTACACGTTTCTTATGTCCTATAATAATGTATAATGATGTATAATAATAACATACATCATTATTATGCCCTATGTAGAGCCTAATGTCAGTTCTAGGAAGGAATCTAACAATATTGAATCTACTGTTTTAATACATATGTCTTTAGATCCATGACAGTGTGCCTTGATCAAAGGACCAATGTATCATCCAATGAATGGGTCATTTTTTTTTCTAGAAGAACCAGGGAAAAAAACCCTCACTGTTTTGTTTGTAAAATATTTTCATGCTTTGACTATCAACCGATGGTGAGGTGAGACTTCTCTTTGCAGAGTGAGGTGCTCAGAGTAGATACAGCCTGAACCAGCACCCTTCCTGTGCAGGTGGCTTAAGGAAGGTATTTTGGGCAGGACCACAGTGTTTTTAGAAAACAATTCTACATCTAATATAAAGTTCTAAGGCTTTTATAACATCGAACATGACCACAATAGTATTATATTTTGTCACTGAGGTCCTTATATTGTGTTTAGCACACAGTACACATACAAGTACATACGTGTGTGTACAAATATACATGTGTGGATACATAAATTTCCACAAAAATACATGTGCTTCATAAAAACATCCAATATTTTTATTTCAAAAACTTCAACCATAAGACAAGATTGACAGAACTTTACTATAAAAACCCGTATACCACAACTGAAATTCTGCCATTAACACTTTATTATACTTGTTTTTTCACAAGTCCACCCATCTCTCTCTCCACATTGCAGACAGCCATATACTTCTCCCCAAATAATGATTAAAAGTCA
>CAUYSK010042944.1:0-13918 GCA_963575035.1 Avahi laniger
AGTACTGGAGAAAATGAAATTGGAATTAGTCCATCAAGATCCTTGGCTCAATAACAAAACCACTTTAGAAGCAACCTGTGTATAATGAAGACTTCAGAGTAACCAGCAAGGAAGGGAAAACTTAATTTTCAAGATACCATATTTTCTAAATGATACATGGTGCCTCAATTCCATTTCTTTAGATGTTATTGCTTAAATATGATCTTAAAAAGTTTGTCTTGTAATATTGTACATATTTATTTTCAAATGTATTCATTGTTAATAAGCTAAGAAGAAGTTTATTCCAGGATTATGTACATATCATGAGAGTTCTAGAGGAATTGTATATAGAAATAGTAAAACACTTCAGACTTTGAGTTCAAAATGTTATTTTTTTCCTCTCATATCTTCACTTCAGGACAGCAGTTACATGAATTTGGATTAATTGTCTCAGTTTGGATTTTTTTGTTGTTGTTTCACCCTCCCTCCCTCCTTCCCCTTGCTTCTTCTTCCGTCTTTCTCTTCCAAGCCACTGTTCCCACTTTTGTTTGTTATTTGTTCTTGCCTAATTTACGCATTTAAGGTTTTACTTAAAGTTTTACTTAAACATTTACTTAAAGTTTTACATGGTCTGGCTCATTCTTTTACAATTTAAGAATTGTTCGTATGTCAAAAAAACAGTCATTTTTCTCTTATGTTGTTTTAATGAAAACTACAGTTCTCCTAGATTATAAGTATGTAAAGTAGAATATGAAAATGTAGCTATCTGGTGTGAACAAAATTTCTCTGAAAAGGAATTTGGAGGAGAGAGACTTGGCAGTTTGCAAACCGGGTAGCTGCAGCCTTTGGAGTGAAATGAAGGTGCCTTCCAGAGAACAAAGGGAGGTTCGGCTTTTACAGAGAAAATTCCCACCGGTTCCCAATCAGGTTCGTATATGCAAATGAAGGTAACAAACTTGCTTAGTTCTGATTGATCAACACAGCTGAGTTTTGATTGGTTGATGCAGGCTACAACCTATTGGTTAGTTCAGGAGACAAAAAGTCCCAGAGTTAAGCAGAGGTATGGGTTTTCTAGGAACTCAGAATAACATGGGTGACCTCCAGTTAGCAAATGGCCATTTGGATCTATTTTAAATTTAGGCCCAGTTAGCCAGTCAGGATTGATCTTGAGAGACTGGCTCTTTCAGGTTCACATTGGATAACTGGCCAAAAGGTAATATGACCACAGATGTTAGTATTGAGCATAAGATATTTTATACATATTCATGTAAGACAATGTAAATTCTTTCTGCAATAAATTCTTTTTTGATGAAATTTAGTTTTCAAAACCTTTTTGAAATAGCTCACCTAGACCTATTAATTAATATATTGTATTCTTTCTGATCAAATCAAAATAATTTTTTGTCTTTTAAGACTAGAAGCCCTACTAATCCATCTAGCTTTTTTTTTTTTTTTTTTTTGCCTGTGGAAATTTGAGGAAGGAACATTATACAAATGATGTGAGCAACACAATAATAATATTCACAGATTAATATACAGTCATGTAATTTTGACTTGGAAGAAAAAATATCTCATTCTTTTGGTGCTAAATAAATATTAAATATCAAATGCCAGAAAAGAAAGGCTAAATTGTGGCACAGTTTCAGAGAATGCCATTAATTATAACATTTATTTGTCACTAAATTCCTATCTCTGAGCTTTCCTCTGTAGAGTGGGGTTACCAGCTGGAAAGCAAGCATATAATTAAGCGACATCTTAGAAGTATATGCAGTGTGATTTGTATAAAACATCACTGCAGATTAGAAAAAGAGTAAAAATGAAAAGACCTTTGTAAATCATCTTGAGAGTTTATGCCTAAACTAATTGACAAGCTCCATTCTCTATCTTGCTTTTCCTTTCCTTCACATATTTATGTCATTGTTTATATTGCCCAGAAGTTTTTTTTTTTTTTTGAGACAGAGTCTTGCTTTGTTGCCCGAGCTACAATGAGTGCCCTGGCGTCAGCCTAGCTCACAGCAACCTCAAACTCCTGGGCTTAAGCAATCCTTCTGCCTCAGCCTCCCAAGTAGCTGGGACTACAGGCATGTGCCATCATGCCCGGCTAATTTTTATGTATATATATATTTTTTTAGTTGTCCAGCTAATTTCTTTCTATTTTTTTTTTTAGTAGAGACGGGGTCTCGCTCCTGCTCAGGCTGGTCTCAAACTCCTGACCTCAAGCGATCCTCCCGCCCCGGCCTCCCAGAGTGCTGGGATCACAGGCGTGAGCCACCGCGCCCGGCCAATGCTTAGCTTTTTAAGTAACTGCCGAACCGTTTCCCGCGGCGGATGGGCCATTTCCATTCCCACCAGCGACACACGAACTCCAAGTCCTTGTCCCTTCCTGCCTGGCAACCTCTAGCTTCGGAGAGCGGGATATGGGGGCAGGAATGACACCAAGGAATGACACTGTCCCCCTGTATCCACAAGGACATGCATTAGGGGTCCTGTGAGTGCCACGCCTCTTATGCCCTACCAAGCTCCCAGAAGGTAGGCAGGACGCCACAGGGAAACTGAGTCCCAGAGGTGGGTCACACGTGCCGAGATGGTTGGCCAAGCGCCCGGGTCCACGTCAGCCCCTGTGATGCAGCGGTGACAATTCTCTCCTTGTGCCCCACAGCATTGGAAAGCGGAGCCCTGGGCCCCGGCTGGCTCGGGGGGAAGAAGAGTTCTCTCCAGATGCTCCGTGATCTGGACCAGGTAGGTGGCCAGGCCCCCCGCCCAGGGCTGACTCTCCCCATCCCCAGCCGTGGGAACCCCGCAACCCCTGCGTAGACCGGCTGTCGTGGGACTGGACCCACGCGGGGGCCCAGAGGGGACTCCTCCTCCGCAGTGACAAGGCCAAGTCTTGGGGGTGAGCCGAGAGCCCTGGGTTCTCCGCCCACCTATCTTCCCCATCCATCCACTGGCTGAGGCCACGCTCTGTCCTTTGTGCTGCAATAAGAGAGTAAAACAGGCCAGGCGCGGTGGCTCACGCCTGTAATCCCAGCACTCTGGGAGGCCGAGGTGGGAGGATCGCTCGAGGTCAGGAGTTCGAGGCCAGCCTGGACAACATAGCAAGACCCCGTCTCTACTAAAAATAGAAAAAATTAGCCAAAAACAACTAAAAATATATAGAAAAAATTAGCCGGGCATGGTGGCGCATGCCTGTAGTCCCAGCTACTTGGGAGGCTGAGGCAAGAGGATCACTTGAGCCCAGAAGTTTAAGGTTGCTGTGAGCTAGGCTGACGCCACGGCACTCTAGCCCAGGCAACAGAGTGAGACTCTGTCTCAAAAAAAAAAAAAAAAATAATATTGCTAAGAGTTTTGTTGCGTGTATAGCTGAAATTCATTCATTTTGACTGCTATATTATACTCCCTCCATTCATAAATAAATTATAATTTATTTGTCCACATCTCTAGCCATTTTTCGTTCCTTCCTGCCTTTTTTGGGGAGGTGGGCAGCACAAAGTCCTAGGGTCTGTCATGTAGGGGAACGTGGGGGTAAAGTTTTTATCTTGAATAGCTTGAGGTTTCTGTCATAGGTACAATGTTGTTTTCAAGTACCTACTGAGTGTGCGCCGGGTGCAAGCCGAGCTGCAGCACTGCTGGGCCCTACAGATGCAGCGCAAGCACCTCAAGTCCAACCAGACTGATGCGGTCAAGTGGCGCCTAAGAAATCACATGGCGTTCTTGGTGGATAATCTTCAGTACTATCTCCAGGTCTGTGCTGAGGCATGAGTAGGAAGTAGGGGTGTAAAAAAGTCTAGGAGGTTGGCAGACGGATATTGAAGGGGAACTACCGTTCCTTCTGGCAAAACACTAAATTCAGGAGTTTTATCACGAGGCATGTTTGTTAAGGGCATGTTGGGGAAAAATGGAAATAAATGGATGAAGGGGAATATGGAGTTAGGATCCTTATCAGGAATCTATTATTTATTGTTCACTTGCCCCTGGTTTTTATTGTTTGCTATAATGTCTGGAATCCCACAGGACTTAACCAAGTCAGTCAGTGGAGGGACATGGCATGAGCGGATTAGGTTCAGATAGGGGAGAGTGGTCTGCCAAGACACTGCAGGTGGTTAAGAATTACGCAAATTATTCCTACAAAGCTGGGCAATATAAGGGTATCTTTGGACAGCCTTAAAGTGGCTTGGTTAGAAAGAAGATAAGCAAAGAATTTCTATTTCATCCTATCAGGCCTCTTAATGTCTTTGAGTGCTTGGAATATGCAAGGTGCTAAAACTATTTGTGTGCTGTCTATCAGGTAGACGTGCTGGAGTCTCAGTTCTCACAGCTGCTTCATCAAATCAATTCTACCCGAGACTTCGAAAGCATCCGGCTGGCTCACGACCACTTCCTGAGCAATTTGCTAGCTCAGTCCTTTATCTTGTTGAAACCTGTAAGTAGGGCTGGTTGATTCCTTCAGATTGCTTTTAGCACTGACTGTTCCCTTAGGCACTTTGAGTTGACGGGATATGAAACTATCGTTAAGCAATCATTCAGCTCTACTTTTAAACATTTTTTAACAACTTAGAAAGCAAAACTAAGAGGGAATGTTAAAAGGGAACTGAAACGTCTCTGAATGTCTGAAATATTATACCATAAGATGTGTTAATAAACTATAATTTATTATAGTAGGTATAGCTATGAGTAGCTATAGATTAAAGAATTATGTGCTTAACCCTCAGAAGAAAGAATTTAAAGAAATTTAAAAACCTTTCTGACATTATAGGAAAAAACGAAGAAAAGCATAGAGAGTTCACATTCTTAGAACTCTTTTGGACCAGGATTGACCAGTTATTTGAAAGTTGTTTTCAAAGACAGCCAAAGTAGTGTCTATGTCTGTAGATATATCTGTAAATACATATCTGTCTCCTTTATGGCAATTATTCTCAACCTTGTCTGCACTGGAATCATCTGGGACCTTTAAAAAATCTAGGCCCCAGAGCATTTGAATTGGAATCTCTGGAATGGGACCCAGGCACCAGTATTTTTTAAAACTCAGAAGCTGCCTCCAATTCCAGGATGAAAAACAGGAACATTGAAGTGATCACTTGTGATTTCTAATGTAATGTTGTATTTTAGCTCTGATGTGAGCTAGCTGTTACTCCTCAGTGTACTATACCACAAGTTCTACAGACTTCCTTTTGGTTCTATTATCTGGGGCTGTTATTTTTGCTGCACTAAGGAAGAGTGAGTTGTATGAATGCCACTCCAAAGGGTTCTGTGAACTGAAAACAACCAAGAACCACTGTGACAAGTAGACAGTGTCCTATATGGCATGGGTACATCCTTGGGGAAAAGCAGAATATCAGAGTAAGTCATCATCACTAAATATTTATTGTGTGCTTACTGTATGCAAGGCACGGGAAATACAAAGAGGTATAAGTCATGGCTCTGCCCTTAAGGAGCTCACAATCTAGTTGGAGAAACGAGACATATACACATACAAAGATCATTATCAACCCAGGTAGCCTGAATAATTGCCAAGTAAACATAATATAGGATAATGTAGAAGCGGGGGCTCACTAAAGGCTACACCAGTGGGAAGGGAGCACTGCACTGAGAGAGTGGGACCTGCAGGTATTAGAAGAGTATCTCAGGCACAGGGAACAACACTCATAGCTCAGAGACAGGAACACACTTTGGGTCTAAGAAATGACTAGTTTAATGTGGCTAGAGTAAGGTTTTGTGTAAGGGTGACTAAGAGAATAATAGCATCTTTGCCAGGAAGGGATGAGTTTGTTTTACATGTGTTGCATTTGGGCTCGCAGGCCTTGCAAGTGGCAGCGCATGTCTGTCCTGAGGTCAGATTGGGATGTCAGCTATTACACTATTTTCCCAGATCTTTAATTTCACAGATGTATCTTCCTTCTTTTCCTAATGGTAGCTCTGTTTCCCGGATAGGTGTTTCACTGCCTGAATGAAATCCTGGATCTCTGTCACAGTTTTTGCTCGCTGGTCAGTCAGAACCTGGGCCCCCTGGATGAGCGTGGAGCCGCTCAGCTGAGCATTCTTGTGAAGGTGAGTCTGCCTGGCTGTTGAAAGTATGCAGCTTTGCAGTATCCGAAGGATAGAGGTGGTTTTGCCAATGGAGAATTCATGATCTTCCCTCTGAGTCAATAAAGCATTTCCTCAAGACATATACACAGAAGTAACAAGATACAGAGATATGTTGGTATCAGTTGACTTTGAAGAAGATAATTAATGTGCTGCCTCACAGTGTTCAAAAATAGTTCAGCCCTGAATAGTTTCAGCCCACCAAACATGCATTGGCTTTGTTCTCACTTTCTCACATCCTACCCATCCTTATTTCCTTGAACTAACCCCCTATCTCACTAACATGTAATTATCTGCCTTTAACAAAACAGGCTCTCCCCCACCCCCGTACATGACAGAATACATTAATTGGATACCAGCTGCCAAATTCCTATTGATGAAAGAGTCCATGCATTTTGTGGAGTTGGTACTAAGAAGTCAAGTTATTTTAGGAGCTAATAGAAATGGGAATGTGGGAAGACCAGTTGGTTCTTGTAGAATTTTGAGCAAGGCTTTTCCAAGTAACTTTCCTCCACTGCCCCTCAGCCCATCCTCCACATGGAGAGTTGATGAGTTTAAGAGGAATGACAACTGAGTCCTTCTCTCTGCAGGGCTTTAGCCGCCAGTCTTCACTCCTATTCAAGATTCTCTCCAGTGTTCGGAATCATCAGATCAACTCGGATTTGGCTCAACTACTGTTACGACTAGATTATAACAAATACTACACTCAGGCTGGTGGAACTCTGGGCAGGTAGGAACAACCCTTGGAGAACTCAGTAGACTTTTTTTTTTTTTTTTTGGTAACTTTTTAATGAGTTGTAGAATTCCAGAGTTGGAAGGAGACTTTAGCCATCATCTAGTCCAAACACCCTCATTTTATAAACAAGGGTCAGAGAAACAAGGGCTGTGTCTGTCCATCTTTAATAATTTTAATGAAGATTATTTTCCGCTAAAAATCATCATCATGGTAAAATACTAAAACAACTGAGAGGGGGACAGGCGTTAAGTTTTTTGCTGGGTTATATGTATTGCTATAAGTGGCTGCTATTCCCAGTTCTGACTTGAACTAGCACCTGGCCTTGCCCCCAGCCCCTTCTAACTTTAAACCTTTACCTAAATCTAATAGTGAGATTCAGTGGTAGTTGGAGTCTCAGAAGTATGTGTCATTCCCACTCCCTTCTCTCTCTAAAACATCCTCAAGCAGATTTTTTTTCTAAGTGATTTTAGCGGAAGAGTCAAAGAAAAGAAACTGAGTTTTAAGATGACAATATCTAGATCACAGGTTGCCCTGATGTATATTTCTTTGAAGACAATCTTGGGAAAGCATGATATTTAATGAGGTTCTTTTTTCTCTTTTGTAGTTTCGGGATGTGAGAATTTCTGACTGGTAAACTGAAATAAGTCAATCCCACCACATTCCCAAGTCTGTAAGAGAAGATTCAAAACAAATATCCCATTCTCCAGCCACGTGCCAAATGTCTGCAGCCCAGTGACAGGGCGCTACCTTTTCTCCTAGAAGCAATTACTGAATATCCAGGGGCACAAATCCTTCCTGTCATTCTCACGTGGAAGGATTGTCTGTCCCACCTTGGGAAGGTTCTTAACTCACCCGTCAGGGCGAATGTGTGGCATCAGCTATTCCTGTGCTGACCATGCATGGGCTCTGATCCTTTACATCGAGAACACCTGTTGGGTATGTTCATTTATTCAACATTTACTGAGCACCTGCTGTGTGCCCAGGTACTGCCCAGGTACTGTTCAAGTTGTGTGGGAGATACAGCAATAAACAATATAGATCAGAAAGTTAAATATTTTGTGTTCATATGTGAAAAAGGAATTATGTTTATAAATAGGCCAGCTGCCGGATGGTAGCACTGAGTGAGAAAGGAACAGGTAAGATAGGCTTTCCTTCTCTCTACACCAAGTAATCTATACCTACACAGATTATCTTTCCTCCCTCAGAAATTTAAGATTTCTAAAGAATTTTGCCAATAACTTCTAATTATTTAAGTCTGGTAAAAGGAAAATTCTAGCTAATGAAAAAATATATTAAAATCATTAATGTATGTTTTTTCCCCCCAAAGAAAAAAGGTCCTTAAGAAAAAATTGAGGTCAAATTGCTAGATTTTAAATACTGAAGATTGCAGGATTAATTATCCCATTTTAGATAAACCACAGGAGTTGAGGTTCTCCTGATATGACCCAGCCATCACTGGTAATCATTAATGTTCACATCAATATGAACCAAAATAAATATTCATTGAGTAGCCCCCTCCAAACTGAAAAAGATGCAGTGTCCCCTCTCTGCTTATAGTAACTGAATCTGATCTTTATATCTTCTACTATACACTATGCCACCTTTATTCCCTGCTATTGTCAACTAAAGACCCCTTCCCTCCGCTGCCTCTAGAGCAGGCACTGGCAAACTGTGGCTTGTCTTTGTAAATACAGTTACATTGGAACAGCCACGCCCATTTGTTACCCGTTGTCTTTGGTTGCTTTCATGCTGTCACAGCAAAGGTGAGTAGTTGTGACAGACCAAATGGCCCACAAAGCCTAAAATATTTACTGTTTGGCCCTTTACAGAAGAAATTTGTTGACCCCTGCTTTAGAGAATGAGAGGACATTAACAGGAATAATATGGGTAGGGCCGAAATAGCTTCCAGCTATTGTGACAATAAAATATTGGACCTCTGACTAGAGCCTTTAACATTTCCAAGTGTTCTCACTTGGGCTTCTCATGTTTGTCTTACAGAAAGTCGTCCCATCAAGCTTATGGTCACTGTCCGTTCATGGCAATTGGTCCTTTTCCATTTTAGCTCAGAATGGGGGAGTATCCACAGGGCAGCTGTTAGTGAGCTCAGCTCTGAAGAGAGCAAGAGACATCTTTTTATGTCAGGAAACGTAGAGCAGTGCCCAATTCCACTTAACTTTTGGCACAACTATTAATCTGGGCCCTTACCTACTCTTTAAAATCGGGTTTTTGGAAGCATAGCATTTTAGACAGCCTGGGACAACCTTTGACAATGACGCCAAAGAATAAAGTTTCCTCTTTTTATTTTCCTTGGCTAGTTGTCTTCCTAAAGTGAACAAGCCTATTGAAAGCCTCAGAGAAGGTTGTTTGCCATGTCATTTGTTCTGAGATTAAATACAAAGAAACAGATGAAGAAATCCCAGTTACTACAACCAAAGAGATTCAACATTTATTTTATCATAAAAGTCCAGCAAATAAAACTATATACAAGATCCATGCAAGGAATCCAGTTACACACAAGACACATTTAAAACCTGGTTAAAACACAATCTCCACAATAGCAGTGAATAAAACTGGTAATACCAAGTATCTTTAGTGAGAAACATAATCATGTTTATATTTTGGATGCTTCTTGAATCCAATTCTCTCCCCAACAATGAGGCACTGGATCACCCACTCTTGTGACACCACAGGCAACTGCAGTGCTTCAGCACACTTCAGCACTGAGGTTGGGCACGAGGGGTCCGTCACCACCACGTCAAATACCCCTAAAGCAATATCTGTAAGGAGCAGGAGAAAGTGAAAGAGGAAAAGGACGCTCAAATTAGCCCCCTGTTAAAAAGACAGGTCTTTTAGCTAATACATCCACTCTGCCCAAACTTACAACCCTGCTATGTCAAACACAGGGCTACTGATCATGACTGAAAGTAAACAGTTATAATCACCATATGCTGACCTTGCAGAAATGTTTAACAGACATGCCACAGGAAATACTATACCTTCCTAGAGGCATAGACAGCCCAGTGCTTCACTTACGTTGACTCACCTCTTGAAGGTAGTACTTTTCTTCTCTCAAAAACATGGATGCGGTCAACCTATCAGGACTGAGACTTGGACCTCAAGGCCTAATAGCTGTGGGTCCTTGAAACAATGACAACACACACACTTTCTAGGTACCTTTGTTATGGGCACTTGAATGGTGCTGCTTCACGGAGGCTGCCCCCCCAGTCATGAGGATTTCAGACCAGAGCTCTAGGAAGTTCTGCTGTTGGTCTGATACCAAGAGTACCTTCAGATTCTGGAAGGGGTTTTCACGGGGTTGCCTATAAGAGTCAGAGACACAGCCCTTTGGAATTAGAAGAGACCTTAGCATGACAGATAATATCCAAAAAATAGCCCTTCTGCAAAGGGACTCATGCACATCTGAATGCTTTCAAAACCTAGCCCTGTATCAGGGTCGCCCTCTTTCTGTGAATGTGTATATGTGTATTCTCTGGAATCCTGGCTTTCTGATCCTACCCTTCTGATTTCCTTGTTTGTCCCAGATTTGGAAATAATCCAGATCCTGTTCCTGAGCCTATATTTTTTAAATGGCTTTCTTAAAACTTAGTTCCCTAACCTTGCAGGTTGAGAATATTGATCCTACATACAAATCCTCACACATTTTCAAAAAAGTTCTTAGGCAACATAGCCTGTGGAAATAAATTATATGAACTACTAAAATCATTTCAAACCCGAATTCTATAATTTATCCCACAGACATTCCCGTTTCTAGAAATATTTATTTACTCTCTCACCTGGATTCTCCTTCCTCCAAAAGCTTGCTGTCTTTCCTGTCTTATGGTTCTAGATGGGTTCTCAAATACTCACCAGTCCAGAATTCTTTGCTCCTCAAGGCTGTACCCAGCTGGCAACAGATAATTACGGTAGTTCTGGAGCTGGTTGGCATGGCAACTATCATGAACCCAGACATGAGAAACACAAGGAATCCCACTGGCAAGGCACAGGAAATACTTCCGGGTTCGACAATGCTGATCCGCAATTAGGAGACATTGGTAGGCCGTGTTACACTAGAAGAAAAGTAACAGAGCCAAATAGGTGACTTGTGGCAAGCTCCTGAATAGCAACCCTAATGAGCCATGAAGAGCAAATTTGAAGATTTCCAAATACTATCCAAAATGCAATTTAGTATGTCCATCTGCCCAAGGCCATTTTTCTCACTGAAAGGCCCAAATGGCTTGCTTCCATGATAGTTGGTTCATGATAGTTGCCATGCCAACCAGCTCCAGATGTTCTCCCTACCTCACCTACAGCTTTCTGAGAGCGTAAATCCTCAAAGGACAACTAAATCTATGTAAGTACTGAGCCTTTTAGGCCTAGAATCAAAAACACTAGTAGGGATTTCTACTAAACACAAATTTCAATTTGCTTTTGTCTCAACAACAAACCCACAGCCATAAACTAACTTAAAGTTCTAACCTCTCTTCATTGTACACAATAAAAATTCTATCTTATGCAACAACATTTTCGCGGTTTCCCAGTTCCTGAAATCTTTGGCTACGTTATCCAACCTCCCCAACCCCTTTCCGGCCTCTTCTTATACAGCCAGTGGGCTTGTATCATTGCCACTCTGGGAAGCTACACAAACTCCTCACCTGGGCTTCATTGAAATCTTCAAGGATATAGCCAGCTCCTGCCCGAAGCTGGGATTCTGTGTACTGCTTGTTGAAAGGAGGAATTTCTAAAAATTCTATATAAAAAAACATAACCAAGATCATCAATAATTACTGAGTGGTTTTTTTCTTATTTGCTACTTTATGCCTGCTTCTTACCGCCCCAGCTATCTCCACAGCAGTGTGTCCCCAAAGACAGGTCAAGGGCTTCCCCATGGCTCAGAAAGAGATCTAGTCTTGAGGCCTATAAAATGCTGCCAAAAGAAGGTACAAGAGTAGGAGGGACTGGGAAGATGAGGAATGGAGGTAGATCCCAGACCTAAAAACATCAAAGTTTCCTGCACTAAGACTGTGTAATGGGACTGTTCTTTGGCATGGACATGCAACCATTTCCCACAGTGACGTATTCCAATTTGAATAACCCTTACTATCAGGAAGTTCTCCTTAAGTCTGTCCTAAATCTTTCCTGCCGCAAACTAAACCCATTTCCTCTAGTTCTGCCTTCTGTGGAGACGAAGAATAGCTGATGAGCACTTTTTATAATGAAGTCTTCAAATTCCTACTTCATCAGCCTTTTTACACCCTTGTACACTAAAATTTTGATAAACCAGAATGCTCAAAGATAGTTTTTAAAATTTAACTGATTAAGTGAAGATTAGGAATTCCTGTTTCAACCTTTTTATTGAAAACTATCTACCTTTGATGATCTTGAAGTACCTCAGGACACTGAACATCAATGACTGCTCTATAGTCTTGAGGGTGAAGTAGAAGATATGAGAGATGAGGCTGAAGCTGTAATAACCCTAGGCAATTAGAAATTGCTTCTTTTGACCAAATATCTAATTTGAGCTTGTTTTCTTGTCATCTGCTCCTCTCATATATAAATAACACATTAAAAAAAAGAAAAGAAAATACATTAGAGATTTTAGTTAATTAGGAGTTCTGGGAAATTCAGTTCTAAGTAACTGAAATTTATATCACAAATAAAAAACTCAAGCCAATGCATAAGGTTCAATGCCAGGACCACTCCTCTTTCCCTTCATACCCAGTGGTAAGACTTGGTGGAACAGACCCCTTGCAGAGATGGCTCCCCCTAGGGTGCCCTCCCTGCCTGCTGGAGCAGCTCAGGTGGTATGCTGATGCCCCATGCCAGGGCTCTACATCTTGGTTTCGTTCTGATTAGCCAGCCTATTCACTTTTATTGTTCTTTTTTTGATCCAACATTCTCTTCTCAAAATGAAAACCTAAACTAGAAACTCAAAATCGTTCTAAGAAACTCAGAATATAACAGGGCTATTTCTCGGCGTGGTCCCAGCATCCTGCTATCTCAACAGATCACATCACAGTCTTCAGCACCAAGACTCTACTGCTGAGTCCCTGCTGTCACCCTTCATAGTCTTTTATTTTATGTCTGCTTAATCCAGGACTGACCTGTTTAGATTTTAATCCCCAATTATATTTCTTTACATTTGTGTAATCGAGTATTACCCTGTCTAGGCAGTCCATTTCTCTAATTTTCCTCAATGAGTTTGGATTCAATTTTCTTTACTTTTGGGGTATGAGTGCCCTGCCCAGCCAGAGGTGAAAATGAATAGGTTGTTAATTTTACCATCTAAATCAAGTATGAAGGTATGTACTAAATAAACCCTGTGTCAATCCTGTGTCTGAGGGGGTCCCTGATTGTGTGCTACCTAAAAAAACTGAGTGCCATATTCTCAACTCATTAATAAATATGTCTCATAACATGGATTTAAATATTTTACTGACTCGTATTATAAGCTAGCATCTAAGAATTCCCATTTATCTATAACACCTATTCATAGCTTCCTGAAAACTAATTCTGCAGAGAACTGTTTTAGTACAGATGTCTTCAGCCTTCTTGAGACTGAGAAACTTCTTTCATATTCCAAAAATACAAAGGATTCTAGTGCTGTTGGGGCAGGAGTCCAAGGATGAAGGAGCCAACATAGAACAGACACATTCACCATAACCATACTTTCTGTTAGAAACTTGGAGATCCCTTTAAAAGCACTGTCCAAATGCCTCCTCATTTAATTTTTATGAGTTTATTAGGTCTCACAGGGGCACAAAGATTTTTAAGGAATTGGACAGCCTGTATCTCATACCAGTCAGCTTTCTTTTTCTTTTTTTTTTTTTTTGAGACAGAGTCTCACTCTTTTGCCCAGGCTAGAGTGAGTGCCATGGCGTCAGCCTAGCTCACAGCAACCTCAAACTCCTGGGCTCAAGCAATCCTTCTGCCTCAGCCTCCCAAGTAGCTGGGACCACAGGCATGCGCCACCATGCCCAGCTAATTTTTTCTGTATATTTTTAGTTGTTCAATTAATTTCTTTCTATTTTTAGTAGAGACGGAGTCTCGCTCTTGCTCAGGCTGGTTTCGAACTCCTGAGCTCAAACAATCTGCCCGCCTCGGCCTCCCAGAGAGCTAGGATTA
>CAUYSK010042946.1:0-11352 GCA_963575035.1 Avahi laniger
GCAGCAGGAACAATATTCTTTTGAAATATCCCTATGCTGCCTGGCAAAAGCTTGTAGAAAGAGCCATTATAAATGTCACTGGAATTCCAGAGTAGCGCTTTAATACAAAAAGTGGCACCCTGGGCCAGGCGCGGTGGCTCACGCCTGTAATCCTAGCACTCTGGGAGGCCGAGGCAGGCGGATTGTTTGAGCTCAGGAGTTCGAAATCAGCCTGAGCAAGAGCGAGACCCCGTCTCTCCTAAAAATACAAAGAAATTAATCGGACAACTAAAAATATATAGAAAAAACTAGCCGGGCATGGTGGCGCATGCCTGTAATCCCAGCTACTCGGGAGGCTGAGGCAGAGGATCGCTTGAGCCCAGGAGTGTGACGTTGCTGTGAGCTAGGCTGACGCCGCGGCACTCACTCTAGCCTGGGCAACACAGTGAGATTCTGTCTCAAAAAAAAAAAAAAAAAAAAAGTGGCATCCTGGATCTCTACAAATTGAAGTTTTACCTCATTTCTGTTTGGCAGAATCAAATGGCTCTTAACTTCATAATCATAGCTCAAGGTGATGTTTGCACTCTTATGAACACAATCTATCAATCTGTAATGCCAATTAGAAAGGGATACCTCTAAAAGAAAGTAATGAATATTCTAAAAATTAACACCTCAACCAACAAAGAAATTTTCAATGTTTTAATCCCTTGAACCAATATCAGGACTCCTTCATAGATATTAATATTTTGCTAGACAGATATTTATACTATGATCTCTTTCAAAGGTATGTTATTGGTCCCCTTTCTCAAGGAGCCTTTTTAAAGTTTGCCAACTTTTGACCACAAAGTTCACATTCCTTCCCCTGCAGGTGTTACAAGATTTCATTTTTCCTATGCCAGTGTGAAAGAGACCCTCCTCCCTTGAAGATCACAAGGCAGTTGCTGAAAGGGGTCTTAGACTATACTTGCATATAAAGAGTTTTGATGTAAGGAAGCGGGATGTCATGGTGCTAGCTTCTGGCTGGTGAGTATTCCCTTTCTTCCCTACTGCAATGTAGTTTTTATAAAGGTAAGTCTCATTTTCAAATTCCGAGTCTATGGGCTTTTATTCAAAACAATAATTGAGCCAGTTGCAGTGGCTCATGCCGGTACTCCCAGCCCTTTGGGAGGCCAAGCCAGAAGGATCGTTTGAGCCCAGGAGTTCAAGACCAGCCTGGGCAACAGACCAAGACCACATCTCTACAAAAAAATAAGAAAAATTACCTAGGCGCAGTGGTGTGTGCCTATAGTCCCAGCTACTTAGAAGGCTGAGGTGGGAGGCTTGCTTGAGCCTAGGAATTCAAGGTTGCAGTTAGCTATGATCGTGCCACTGTACTCCAGCCTGGGTGACAAAACAATACTCTTTCTAAAACAACAAATCTGGCTGGATGCTCCTAGCACTCTGGGAGGCTGAGGCAGGAGGATCTCTTGAGCTCAAGAGTTCAAGACCAGCCTGAGCAAGAGCCAGACCCCATCTCTTAAAAAAAAAAATAAATTCTATAAATTAAAAAAATAAAACAAACCCCAATAATATTAAGAATTACTTTTGAATAAATATTTGAAGACTTCATAGTTTTCCCAAAAGCCATCCTTAATACTCTGATATTCCACCAAACATTCTCTTTTGAAGTCTAGTGTCCTCATTTTTGATTTTTTTTCTTTTTTGGTTAACTGTCAGATCCTAACTTTTTAATGGCTTTGGGTATGATTCATGAAATTCCCCAATATTATTTTTATTGCTTCATAAAATATGGCATCTTTTGAAAGATTTACAATTTTGCTTTACAATAGATGTGTACTGTTTTGTCCAGTGATTAGACAAAGATGTCAGTAGACAATGTTAATGTTAAGCAAGGTCAGATATTTGAGTCAAGAATAATTTTTGGGCCAGGCACGGTGGCTCACACCTGTAATCCAAATCCTAGCATTTTGGGAGGCCAAGGCAGCAGGATTGCTTGAGGTCAGAAGTTTGAGACTAGCCTGGACAACATAGTGAGACCCCCATCTTTACCAAAAAAAAAAATTAGCTGGCTGTGGTGGTGCACACCTGTGGTCCCAACAACTTGAGAGGGCTGAGGCAGTAGGATTGCTTTGAGCCCAGAAGTTTGAGGTTATAGTGAGCTATGATGATGCCACAGTACTCTAGCATGGGCAACAGAGCAAGACTCTATCTCAAAAAACCAATGATAATAATAATTTCTAAGTAGTTGATTAGTGAATAATTTCATGTTATGACCACTTTTGCTTCCTGTTATGTGCCCCTACCCCCAGGTTCATATGTTGAATTCCTAACCCCCAGGAACTCAGAATGTGAGTGTTTGGAGATGGGGTCCTTAAAGAGTTAACTTAAATGAGGTTGTTAGGATGGGCCCTAATTCAATATGACTGGTGTCTTTATAAGAAGAAATTTGGACAGATGGGTAGAGGGAAAACAACGGGAAAATACATGGGGAAGATGGCCATCTACAAGCTAGGGAGAGAGGCCTAGTACAGACCTCTCACAGGCCTCAGAAGGAACCAATCTTGCCAACACCTTGATCTCAGAACTCTAGCATCCAGAATTGTGAGAAAGTGAATTTCTGTTTACACCCAGTCTCATTTGTTATGGCAGCCCTAGCAACCTAACACACTTCCCTACCACAGATCTGTATAAATTTGGATCATGAAACCATGTGCTAGGGCTATGGAATCACATAGCAGGCCACCTAGCAAGGGTGAGATCAGGAAAGACATCCCAGAGGAAGGAACAGGTAAAACAAACACATAATTAACACATTGACTAGCACACACAAAAAGCAGAAACTTTTCCTTGGGGCCAGAATTTTATTACGAAAATAGAATAAAAACTTCAAGTGTAATTTAAAGGTAAACACAAATAGAAAAATACATTTATTTTCTATTCATTTAATCCACATTTTTAGAATTAAATTGGCAATATTAATTATAACAATAAGAACATCAACAAGATTTTATATGTGCTTCATGAAGCTCCGGGGTCAAAACTAGACTGAATTAAATACAACTCTCATGGCAGTTAATGTGTTAAAAGGAGTTAGCCAGTACTAAGGGGTGGGCAAAGTGGTGGATTGTTCTAAGCAGGACAGTCTATAGAAAGGACTAGAAACAAAAGACTACCTTCCAACATGCCTCCTTCTACCCACTTTTTTCCTCTCTAATCCATTCTTTCCACTGTACCAGGGTTGTATTTTTAACACACAAATCATGCCATGTAACTCCTGCTCAAAACTTTTCCATGGCTTCACATTGTATTAATGATTAAAAAAAAGGCCAGGTGTGGTAGCTCACGCCTGTAATCCTAGCACTCTAGGAGGCCAAGGTGGGAGGATCGCTTGAGCTCAGGAGTTGGAGCAAGAGTGAGACCTCATCTCTACTAAAAACACAAAAAATTAGCTGGGCATGGTGGTATAGACCTGTAGTCCCAGCTACTCAGGAGGCAGAGGCAGGAGGATTGCTTGAGCCCAGGAGTTTGAGGCTGCTGTGAGCTAGAAGTTGATGCAACAGCACCCTAGCCTGGGCAATAGAGCAAGACTCTTGTCTAAAAAAAAAAAAAAAAAAAGATTTTAAAAAATCCATCTTTAATAGTCTCCTAGGCCCCCCATTTCCAGGCCCTACCAATTTCAGCATAATTTCATACCATTGACCCACCTCCAATTCCTCTTTATTCACTTTTAGTTTCTGTCAACACAAGCCTTCTTTAGGTTTTTCCAGCAGCGTCTTCCAGTTTCAAGGCTTTTCCCCAAGCTGTCCAATTTGAATGGAATGCTAATCTCACTTTCATTTCCTTTAATTAATTAATCCCTATTCATCCTTCAGATCTCAGCAGATTTAATAAGTAAGCTTCCCACCCTGCACTACTTCCAACTGTAATTAAACTAATTATGCAATTAATTACTTAGTCTGTCTCCTCAGGTAGACTGTAGGGACCTGTATGTCTTGGTTATAGCTATATCCCCAGGGTCTAGCATTGTGCCTAACCCTTAAGTGCCCAATAAATGCTTCTCATGAAGAACAATGGTTCGACTTGAAAACTAAAATGAGTTTTGTGTGACTGGAGTTTAGAGAAATTTGCCTAGAACCTTCCTAAATTCATTTCTCAGCAGGCCTTTGGTGCCCAGAAAAAAAGTACCCAGCGCCTTAGGGGCAGAGTAACAAGGTTTGGGCAGGACTGTACCTCTTTGAGGTAGCCTATGCACACCGACTATAGCGTCTGAGAGAAAAAGCCCCATCTCCACCTTCTTTACAAGCTTTACCTGATTTTGCAAGGTGGGACCCCCAAACTTCTAAATATAACTTTTTTCAGCTCTTCATTTTCATAAACCGAGGCACTGACCCGGACAGGGGTATGCGAACTCAAGGCCCAAGCCTAGCACTGCCTTGAAACCACAGAACTACTGCCCTGATCTCACTCCTGAGGTGAGCGCTTTTTGGCAAGCACTCTTGGTAAAACTCTGGGGAAACATGCAGTGCTGAGATCTGCCACTAAACGGCGCTACTCCCCAACGTGCCTAATGCAGGAATACAGAAGTGGAATTCAGCTGCCTTGCAGTTCCTCCAGAACCAAGAAAGATAAGAAGTTTGGGTTTCGCTCTCGGTCCCATATTGAACTCGAGTTGGAAGAGGCGAGTCCGGTCTCAAAATGGAGGTTAAACCGCCGCCCGGTCGCCCCCAGCCCGACTCCGCCGTCGCCGCCGCCCCCGGGGGGAGGAGGGCCATGATCCAAAGGAACCAGAGCAGTTGAGAAAACGGTTTATTGGTGGCCTGAGCTTTGAAACTACAGATAATAGTTTAAGAGAACATTTTGAGAAATGGGACACACTCACAGATTGTGTGGTAATGAGAGACCCTCAAACGAAACGTTCTAGGGGCTTTGGTTTTGTGACTTACTCTTGTGTCGAAGAGGTGGATGCAGCAATGCGTGCTCGACCACACAAGGTTGATGGGCGTGTTGTGGAACCAAAGAGAGCTGTTTCTAGAGAGGTATTTTGGTTCTATGTTGTGTAATATGTGAAACTGTTGTGAAAGTTTGGGGGGATTTTTTTTTTGACTCTTAATGTATTTTATTTCCAGGATTCTGTAAAGCCTGGTGCCCATCTAACGGTGAAGAAAATTTTTGTTGGTGGTATTAAAGAGATACAGAAGAATATAATTGGAGAGACTACTTTGAAAAGTATGGCAAGATTGAAACTATAGAAATTACAGAAGACAGGCAGAGTGTAAAAAAGAGAGGATTTGCTTTTGTAACTTTTGATGATCACGATACTGTTGATAAAATTGTTGTTCAGAAATACCACACTATTAACGGGCATAATTGTGAAATGACAAAGGCCCTTTCTAAACAAGAGATGCAGTCTGCGGGATAGCAAAGAGGTCAGGGAGGTGGATCTGGTAACTTTATGAGTCATGGAGGAAATTTTGGAGGTAGTGGAGGTAATTTTGGCTGTGGTGGAAACTTTGGTGGAAGAGGAGGTTATGGTGGTGGAGGTGGTGGAGGCAGAGGTAGTTATGGAGGAGGTGATGGTGAATACAATGGATTTGGAGGTGATGGCGGCAACTATGGTGGTGGTCCTGGTTATAGTAGTAGAGGGGGCTATGGTAGTAGACATGGTGGTGGTGGAGGATGATATGATGGTTACAATGAAAGAGGAAATTTTAGAGGTAACTAAAGTGGTAATAGGAACTATAAAAATTTTAGAAATTATAGTGGACAACAGCAATCAAATGATGGACCCATAAAAGGGGGCAGTTCTGATAGAAGAAGCTCAGGCAGTGCAGATGATAGTGATTATGGATCTGGTGGTTGAAGTGGTAGATATGGTAGCAAAAGGTTCTAAAAACAGCAGAAAGGGCTATAGTTCTTAGCAAGAGAGAGAGTGAGGAATTTTCAGATAAGCTGCTTTGAGACAAATGCATTAGAGGAACTGTAAAAATCTACCACAGAAGGAACAAGGATCCATAGTCAGAAAAGTTACTGCAGCTTAAAACAGGAAGCCCTTCTTGCCCAGGTCTGTCATAAGCACATTTGGCAAAAAGTGCAGCTATTGATTAATGCAATGTAGTGTCAATTAGATGTACATTCCTGACGTCTTTTATCTGTTATAGTATTATCCTTTTCTTTTTCTTTTCATTACATAGGGTATATTGCCCTGTAAATTGTGGTAGTGGTACCAGGAATAAAAAATTAAGGAATTTTTAACTTTTCAAAAACAAAAACAAACAAAAGCAAAAAAATAAAGAGACTCAAGAGATCAACCAATTATAATGTATAGACCTAATTTTGGATTCAGAATCAAACAAACTGTAAACATAAACACATGTTTATGTCATTTATGATTGTGGTACCCAAGTCCCAGGCTGCGGACCAGTACCGGGTCTGTGGTCTATTAGGAACAGGGCCACACAGCAGGAGGTGAGTGGCAGGCAAGCGAACAAAGCTTCGTTTGTATTTACAGCCGCTCCCTGCTCACACGCATCACCACCTGACCTCTGCCTCCCCTCCGCCACCCTAGTCTGTGGAAACATTGTCTTTCATGAAACTTAGGAACTGGGCTACATGCAGAAGGTGAGTGGCAGCCAAGCACATGAAATTTCATCTGTATTTACAGCCGCTACATATCACTCACATTACCACCTGAGCTCCGCCTCCCCTCAACCCACCCCACCTCAGTCAGTGGAAAAATTCTCTTCCATGAAACCAGTCCCTGGTGCCAAAAAGGTTGGTGACCACTGATTTATGAGACTACTTAAAATTTGAATAATGCCTGGATATTTAATTATATTTAGTAATTACTGTTAAACAATTCAGATGTGATAATGATAATGTGGCTTTAAATAAAAGACCACTATTTTTAGAAATCATAATGAAATATTTATGGTTAAAATGATATGATAGCTGGGGACTTGTTTCATCATAATATGGGAAAAGGGAAAGTAAGTTGAGGTACAAATAATACAAGATTGCCCATAAATTGACTGAAGCTGGTGACGGATATATTAGGTTCATTATACTATTCAGTCTACTTTTACATAATGAAAAGCTTAAAAAAATAGAGAATCAAGAAAACTTTCAGAGAAGAAGAGAGTGAGAAAAGGGTTACAAACAAAGGAACATAAACCAAAATAGCATCAGTCCTTTCAACAGCAATAGACAAAACCAGAAACCAGTGAGACAAGGCCTCTAAATTCCAAGGAAAAATGACTTTCAATATAAATGTCTATATTCAGCCAAATTATATCTACCCTAATACCTTATTGATAAAAACATGTTCAGATATACATAAAATTTAGCTCCGATACAACCTTTCTTTAGAAACGTCTAGACTATGTGCTCCATTGAAATAAGAGGCATGGGACTTAGGAAAGAGAGGATCCAACAGAAAGAGGATAATGAAGACATCCCAGGAGTACTATTATGCCATGGGTCTAGAGGACAATGAGAAGAGACAGTGCAGAAGAAAGCAAGTCCCAGAGGGCCAAGAGGGATGTGATAATTTTCTGAAGATAGACCCCATAAAATTGCCCAATGGACCTCCTTCAAGGTTTTAGAAATTTACATTCCCATCAGTAAGGTACAGGAATTTTTACCACCATTCTCTCCAATGCTGGTACCATCATTTTCTTTAATGTTAGTATTATGAGTGTTATAGTCTGTCTTACATTATGGTGAGGTTAAGCATTTTCCATGTGTTTGTCATCTATCTGAATCTCTTCTTTCATATTTTGTTTGATTTCTTTGGTAGATTTTTTCATAAAGGTTTTGTTTTCTCTTTTTTCTTATCAAATCATAGATGATTTAAATACAAATACACAGATAAACGTAGACTTACCCTTTGTTGTAAATATTTCTTTCATTTTGTTATTTGTCTTTTTATTGTGGTTGAAGAGAGGGGGTTACTTATATAAGACTAATATTTCATAGTCAAATCTATAAATCTATTTCCATATGATTTTGTTCCTCTGCTTTTATGATTAGTAACAAGTCCTGCTGCACTCAGAAAACAGAAAAATGTTAATCAAAATTTTCTTCTTAAGCCAGGCATGGTAGTATGTGCCTGTAGTCCCAGTTACTTGGAAAGCTGAAGCAAGAGAATTGCTCAAGCTCAGGAGTTCAAGACCAGATTGGGCAAAAATAGCAAGACACCATCTCAAAAAAATAAGTAAATGAACAAATAAATTTTCTTCTTAGTTTATTTTTGTATTTAACATTTTATTCTTTTTAATCAATTGAAATTTATTTTAGAATATAATGTAAGACTCTTATTTGTCCAAAAGAGTTAATCAATTGTGTCAACATGATTGGCTGAATAATCTTTCCTATCCTCACTGATTTAAAAAGATACCTTAATATACAAAATTGTTATAGAATATCTATACGTCTACCAGCTTTTCAATCCTGTTCCACTGAAAGTCTGTGTGATAATTCATTTTAGATATCAACTTGACTGGTTTAAGGAAAACCTAAAGAACTGGTAGAGCACTATACTTCCATTAATTCTGGCTGTGACTGTGAGGTTGTTTCCAGAGGAGACTGGCATGTGAATTAGTGGACTGAGTAGAAAAGATTCACCCTCAATGTGGGTGGGCACCATCCAATCAACTAGGGGCCTGGATAAAACAAAAAAAGAGAAAAAGGGATTTTTTCTTCTTCTTCTTCTTTCTTTCTCCTTCTTCCTCTTTCTCCTTCTTCCTCCTTCTTCCTCCTCCTCCTTCCTCTTCTTCCTCCTCCTCCTTTTTCTTCTTCTTCTTTCTCTCTTTCTCTCTTTCTTTCTCTCTAAGGATTTCTTCTGTGAGGATTTCTTCTCTCTCTCTCTCCTGGAGCTGAGACACTCTCCTCCTGCTGCCCTTAGACATCAGAACTCAAACCTCTCTGGCCTAGGACTGAGAATTGCACCATTGCCTTCCCTGGTTCTAAGGCTTTTAGACTTGCATTAAGTCACATGACCAGGGTCTCCAGCTCGCAGATGGCCTGTCATAGGACTTCTCAGCCTCCATAATCACGTGAGCCAATTTCCCTAATAATCCCTCTGATATATCTATGTCTATATCTATATTGGTTCTATCTCTGGAAAACCTTGACTAATACAGTCTAGTCTTAGAGTGATTGTACTTTTTGGCCACTCAACAACCTTCTCCCTTTCTTTTGGTACCAGCACACTAATTTTCCTTATAAGAATTCTTTCTTGGGTTTTAATTTTGGTAGAATTGGCAGGGATTTATTTGGAGTGAATTACCTCTTTCAATCAAATGTTCCTTCCATGAGATTTGAAAGTTATAAAAAGAATAAAAATTATTGGTGCCAATTAACCCCAACTTCATCCAACATTTCTGCCCCCAAGACCTCTGGAGAGCCTCTGGGATCCATATGTTTTCTAAGCACGATTCCTTGGCCTTCCATCTGATTCTGTGAATATGATTTCCATACTGTAGTCCCTATCTAAGTTAAGCAAAGTCAGTTTCTGTTGTAATACAACCAAAGAACCACCAGTAATACCTTACTAAAGCTTTATAATATGTATTAACCTCTGGAAAGAATAAGTCCCCACTCACTACTCTTCTTTTATCAAAATGCTTTAGGCTCTTATCTGGTCTCTTTAGTTTTCTACATGAACTTTATATTTTGTCTTTCCAAAATAAATCCATCAAAATTTGGATTGGAACTGCTTTAACTCATAATATAATTTAGGGAGGATATCTTTACAGTGTTAAGTGTTCCCAAAATGTCTCACCAGTTTAAGACCCTCAGTTAAATTTCATAATTTTTAATGTAGTTTTAAATTTTATTCCTAATTCATCACTGTAGTAAAGAAAATCTTTTCAGTATTATAGTCTCTAACTGATTATTGCTGGTAGTAATAATATAAATATAATTGTTACACATTATCTTCTGCCTAGCATCCTTATTAAATGTTTTTACTAGGGTAATAATTTTAAAGTTGATTTTCTTTACATGTGTATAAGCACATCATCTGAAAATAATAAAAATCATACCTCCTTCTTTCCAAAAGTTATAATTCTTATTGCTGTTCTTGCTTTTACATATTTCTTTAGCTAAAATTCCCAGAACATTACAGCAGTGAGTTTAACAATCATATGTCTAGAACTTTACCATTAAATAGTCTATATAAATGTTTACGTACCTAAGATTATAAATTATGCTTAGCACAAAACTTTATCTATTTAAATATATCATTTTCCACAAAGCAAAGGGAAATTTAAAAAAGAAAAAAAATTAACAAATCAATTAGATTTCTCTCAATATCAATTAAAGTTATTTTCAGTATCATTCACTCATAAAAATCCTATTTTTCACTTATAAATTGATGTTCCTTTCCCATCTAAAGTCTCTTCTGAAAAGCATTTCACAAAACCAGTTAGTACCTGATTTAAACTACAAAATTAGAATTTAATATTACTTTTATCTTTTAGAACCTCTGTACACCAAATCTTTTCCTGTGTTGCTTCCACAACCTTTTCAACAATTACTCTCAAACTTCTCAAATATTCCATGAGAGTTAATTGTTAAAAATGAATAGATTTTAAAAATTAGGGGCAAAATATAAAATACTTTACTCAGATACAAGAGTTTTTCAAAGCAGCCAAATATGCAATATAAATAAATGTCCCCAGAATTAGTTTTATATTTTATTGCAGGGTAAAACTTTCTCTAACCTTAAATGACTAAATGGATGACATATTATATACATGTGCTGTAAAACAATGAGAAAACATACCTCAAATTCTTTTCTAAGGCGTTCCTCACGTTGAGTGCTAAATTCAAGTTCGTTCGTTTGTCGCCGTAAAAGGTCAGAGCAATCCGTATGTTCTGTTTCTAATTTTTCTACTTTCTTGTGCATATTTTGTACAGCACTATCTTGCTCCTGGAAAATAATTCATTTTTGCATCAGTAAAGTTTATAAACCATCAATAAGTAAAAGTTTACTGTATAGAAGACAGTGAATCACTAAATCTGGGCTTCAACCATAATAAGTCAATTTATACAGGCAAGAGGCTGAGATATGTTTCAGCAATGTTTCAGAATACACATTTGTTTAAAAAACACTACTGAAATTTTACAATTTAAAAAGCTGATTCAGGCTGGGCACGGTGGCTCACACCTTTAATCCTAGCACTCTGGGAGGCCGAGGCGGGCAGATCCTTCTGAGCTCAGGAGTTCGAGACCAGCCTGAGCAAGAGCGAGACCCTGTCTCTACCAAAAAATAGAAAGAAATTAATTGGACAGCTAAAAATATATATAGAAAAAAATTAGCGGGCATGGTGTCACATGCCTGTAGTCCCAGCTACTCAGGAGGCTGAGACA
>CAUYSK010042947.1:0-115128 GCA_963575035.1 Avahi laniger
TGAATTATATGAAAAATTATCCCTTAGAAATCTGAAGAGAAGTTTTCCAGGTAGAGACAAAGCAGCTGTAAAGACTCTGAGATCTAAGGGAGAGTGGTGTGCCCAAGGGACAGAGAACAGGCTACGGAGGCTGAAGCACATGAGAGGAGGTCATGTTGGCAATGAAGGCGGGAGGGTTAGGAAAGGGCCAGGAAGTTTACAGTCTCAAAGACAGTGGTAAGAAATTTTCATTTCATCCTAATTGCAAATGGAGAGACATGGGAATTCCAATTAATATATGGTCTATTTTTTATTATTAGCATATTGTTCTGGCTGCTGTGAGAAGAAATGACTACGGTGGGGAGAGGCTAAAATGGAAATACTAGGCCGATGATGAGGTTATTACAGCAATACAAGTGAGAGGTGATGATAATTTAGACAAACAACAAAAATATCAGAACTTAAAATGTCTATCTTGTATTCTGTGCTTCCTGGGTGTACCTCCTCAAAGTTTCAAATGCCTCACTGTGCAACAGATCAGTGGGCAACGTAAATAAAGTTCCAAGTCACACTGCTCGTGAGATCATCCAAGTGTCTGTTCCATGATCTGCTTATGAGAAAACAGCATAAAGATATGCTTAAATACATTCATGCACTAATAACTGCCAGGTGATTTAAAGGTGAGCTCCAAAGCTTTCCATAAATACATAGTTCAGTCTTTGTGACTCAGCAGGCATTAAGTTAATGGGAATGTCCCTGAATTATTAATTAAATTTCCTTCATTAATAATTTGGAAAGTTGCATAAGCAACAGATATTTAGTATAATTTAATTTGTTGGTTGGATGTATTTCAATAGTTCGCTTCCTATGTCTCTAACACAGATCAGTTTTAAAAATATTGTGTCTATTGCTCATTAATTGAAACCACTTATTAATTTGCTATTACCCCATATCCAGTTACCAAAGTAAATACCAGGGAAAACTCAGTGACTAAGATAACATGGTCATTATCTTCATAGAGCTTACTGTCTACTAGAAGAGTACAACCCAATATATAGACAATATCAACACAGTGCAGTGTGGCCATGTACAGTACTTTGGGAGCATAAATGAAGTATAGAAGTTTGAGGGAAAACTTTCTATAGAAATGAAGGTCTTAACTGTGAGGAAAATGATAAGCAGAACAGAGGAGACAGAGGAGAGCAAACAATACACAGAATTGTACAATCAATATTTTCTAAATATTTTCTAGAACCCTCAACTAGTTAAGTGACTGATATCTAATCAGTAATAAAAAGATTAATTTATTCATACTCTAATTAATTCAACAAATATTATTGAACACTTACAACATATTAGGCTGTAGTCATCGGAACATAGAAGTGAGGAAGAAAAAAATATTCCCTAGAGTTTAACTTCTAGCAGAAGTCATGGGAGACAGGGAAGCAAACAATGCAAGAACAAGCCATTTTTTTTTTTATATAGCTCATTGTTTAAAGTCAAGAGTGTAAAAATATAACAGATGTTCTTTGATCTATCAAAAAAAAAATCCTATCTGTGGGACACCCTGCAGTTTTTTAACGGGTCTGTCAGAAAGTAAGTGATTCATAAAATCACCTGGCAGAGTTGAGCATAGGAAACATATGACAAGGCTGTCAGGGCTTTCCAGCTCACCAAATGATGAATGTCACAAGGAATAAGCATGCTTTAATTACTTCTCCCTAGGGTCCTTCTACCATCCTAAGAATCTTCATTTTTTTTTTCTTCATTTGACTTGAATTAGTTACTCCTTTGCCACCTATCTCTGCATCTTGTTTCCTCCAACTTCCATACTCCCTCTGGAAACCAGCCTCTTTCTTAGCCATTGACGTGGTTAGGGATTGACCCAGAATCCCTTTAAGGAGAGACAATTTATTTCTTCAAATAAGTCATAGGGTACAGTTCATCCTGAACAATGCTCAAAAGTTTCACAGGACCAATTTTATTTTTACAGCAGACTTTCTAGAATAATTCAGTAAATTTAACATCAAATAAAATGATGGGGTGTTTTCTTCTTTGAATTCAGCAGTGTACTATTTCAGAATCCCAGAATCTACAATAAAGAATTTTCTCACCAAGTAGAAAAACAGTTTACTGAGATTTAAAGACAATGTGAGGTAGAAGACTCTCCAGAAAGGCATTAAAAATTAATTAGCATTTTAAAATTCAGAACAGAAATGCCAAAATATAATCTGAATTTTCTCTAGTACAATGCAAACTTGATAAAAATCAATTTTGCACATAGTCTTTAACATTCGCACCACCTTGGCCTAAAGATCCAATTATCCTCCAACATTTTCTGCTCAACCATGCTGAGCTTATTCCCCAGCCCTCCAGTTAGAAAATAATAAAAGGTCTGCAGGTACATTGACACTCATAAGCAAAAGGTATTGGTGTGAGAACTGCAATCATTTTCTTCAGAGTTAAAAACAATGCACAGTTCAGGGCTAGCTGGATATCTACTCACAAGAAGCTTGGGTAATTCGTTTATGTCTTTGAGTTTAAATGGGGGAAAATATTCAAAGGAAATATGACTTGACATTTTGCCACAGAGTTTTGTAATAAAATATCAAGGCTATTGCACTGCATATTTAACGCCATTTAGAATTTTCATGCATATAATCCATTCACTTGTAAGCAATTCCAGGCAGGATGCATCCTCAGGAATTAGTTCCCTGCCTACAAGTCGATTGAAAGAGATGGACTCCCAAAATAGACACAGGCAGTACAATGTGATACATGTTATAAAATGATAGGCCAATTAGTACTGGAATGCTGAGTATAAAAAGATTAAATCTGTCCATGTTTCCATAATCACCAAAAGTTTAGGGGAGGAAAATGAATGCACAAATATTTATGTTTGTCAACAGGATGTATTAATGTCTGGTTTATAAAATTGAGGCAAGAGAATGTAAAGTTTTACAAAAGGGATATTGATCATTTCTCAAAGTTTTAAGTCATTAATCTTTATCTCTGCCATATTATGAGATGAGCAAAAGAATTTAAAGTCAGAAACTGCTAAGACAGTCAATTAGCAGTGAGTCCAAAACTAAGAGGCTAACCAGAAGGATATCTGGAAAATGTTTAAGGATTGATAATGGAGACAGAGATAAAGTAAAGTGGGATTTTTTAACATGATGGTACTGGAGCTAATTCTGCATATGCTTGCCACCTACTGATTCATCCTTTGATATGGTCTGGGTATTGGTTTGAGTCCTTAAGGGAGTGCAAGCTTGGGGGACTTAGAGAATTTATAATTAAGTCAATATATGCAATATGCAGATGATGTTAATATATTACATTATCACAATACACAAAAGAAAGTATTTCAGTTGATAAACTGAGGTCATTGCACATTTGTTATGTTTCAAATCTATAATATGAAAGATTAAAAATAAAAATTGTTAAGTCATAGAAGAGGAAGAAAAACTGGAGAAAAGATAATTTTTGGAAGGTGTTCAAGAAATCTTTAGGGCTAAAAGATTAGCCAGTCTAAGGCTAATCTAAGGGTCAGCCAGTCTTCAAGGCACTGGGATACACAGTGCCCTATGGTCCATCATTTCCACCAATAGGAGGCTCACATTTTAGTATTTGTAAATAAGTTTCCTAGAATACACTGCTAAAGCAATGTAGCAATAATAAAATCAGGAATATTCTCAGAGCCAATCGGTTTTAATGACCACGTTTCCAGATTACTCCTTGAGATTTAAATTATTTTCAAGTATTGGAAATAAAATGATGTAGCTCAAAATAACATCAAAAATTCTAAACCCTATTTCATGCTGACAATCTCATATAATTTTAGTTATTTCTTTATTTTATGACAAAGCATTTCTAAAGTATATAACATTCTAATCAGTAACTTTAATATAAAAACAGTAAATTGCACCCAATTCTAAAATTTAATGCACTTCAGGAAGTCCTACTAAATCCATTTGAGACATTCTATTGGACCCAGAAATCTCCTTTCTTTAACATAGTCTCTGTTTTATACGAAATATCTATATATGCTGAACTATATACCATACTCTGCTGAGCTTTCAAATTTTTTATAATGTAAATGAATATGCCTATTAATGAGTGATATTGTATATAGGAATTTGTTCAATAATGCCAGTGCATTTTAGATTTTGTTTTAATTTTCTTCATTTTTAATTTTTACTGGAAAAATTACCGTTGAATATTTAGTATGAGAACATTTGTTTTGTTATGCACACAAGTTAAAATTATGTTTACCTACCGATTAGTATTTTGTAAGTCACAGTAGAATTAACATATAGATATGTTAATATCTATAAAAAGTATTAAAATAGTTACTAGATACATATGAAAGCACAGTGTGGAAGATATAAAAATGGTTGTGAAATACTCCCCTCCCTAAGTCCACACCTTTCCAATGTGATGGGACAGATTCTTCAGGAAAGAAGTGGAATCCAGTTCCCCAAATTTTGAATCTGGCTTGGCCAGAAGACTTTGTTTTGCCAAGAAAACATTAGCAAACTTGATATAAGCAGAAGCCAGAAAAGTTTGTGCTTAGGGGTTTGCTCTCATCTGTTCTTTGGAACCCTGAGACCACAATGAGAAGAGCTAAGGCTACTTGCTGAAGGATGAGAGATTCTTTGTAGCAGATCCAACCCATCTCAGCCTAGTCAAATCCCTCAGCCAAGCATTAGCCGTAGTTTGGTGTTAGCTATCAGATCCACTTCATTATGGCACTGGTCAAGCTCCTCTGTATAAGTCTATATAGATCTGTGCTTCTGCTTTCAATATATTTTCAGCTTTAATACCAAACCAGACTGGCTGCTGCTTTTTATCAGAGCTCAAATTTTGTTCTCTAGGTAGTCAAAAAATTAGCCCATAAAAATGTTTCTCTAAGCTTGCTGTAGATTTCAGCTGCTGTTTCTAATTTCCTTGGTATTTCCTTTTCTAGTTATTATTGCAACATTAGAAGTTCTTACATGACCTTCCTTCAAAAGCAAATGTGCTTGCATTCTTTCCTGGGCATTGATGATGGAAAAAGCCTTTAGACAATGCTGGGATTTGAGTTGAGGTCCTAAAGGGGACCAAGTGACTTTAATCAGGCAATGGTCTTTTTATGATCAATTACAGCTGAGAAGACAGTCCCTAGAACTAAAAATTTCTCATTTCCACTGTGGCTTTATGTTTTTAGCAAATGTATTTTCAAAAAGTAACTTTTTCTTTCTGAGGAAGAGCTTTGTTTCATGCAACCATCCATCTTCCCATGTCTTTATTTAACAAAATAATGCAGTTATGCATCACTTTACAATAGGGATACATTATAAGAAATGCACTCCTTAGGCAATTTTGTTGTTGTGTGAACATCATAGAGGGTGGTTACACCCACCTAGCTGATAAAGTCTACTACATACCGAGGCTATATGGTATCGTCTATTGTCCCTAGGCTACAAACCTGTACAGCATGTTACTGTATGGATTACTGTAGGCAACTGTAACACATTAAGTGTTTGTATATCTAAACATAAAAAAAGTCACAGTAAAAAACATAGTATAAAAATGAAAAATACTGTGCCTATATAGGATACTTACCATGAATGGTGCTTGCAAGACTGGAAGTTGCTCTGGGTGTATTAGTGAGTAAGTAGCAAGTGAATGTGAAGGCCTAGGACATTACTGTACACTACTGTAGATTTTACAATTACACCATAACACCATATATTTAAGCTACACTAAATTTATAAAAAATATTTTTTCATCAATGTTAAATTAATCCCAGCTTGTTCTAACTTTTTAACCTTATGAACTTTTTAATTATTTAACTTTTCGATTCTTGTCTAATAACACTTAGTATAAAACATAAACACATTGTACAGTTGTACAAAAATATTTTCTTTCTTTACATCCTTATTCTATAAGTTTTCTACTTAAATTTTTTTAATTTTTTAAACTTTTTTGTTAAAAACTAAGATACACACACACATTAGCCTAGGCCTACACAGGATCAAGATCATCAGTATCACTGTCTTCCACATCTGCGTCTTGTCACACTAGAAGGTTTTTAGGGACAATACCATGCATGGAAATGTCATCTCTTACGATAACAGATGCCTACTTCGGGAGTACCTTTTGAAGGGCCTGCTGAGGTTGTTCTACATTTAATTGTTCCTTTTTATATATATAAATAGAAGTACACTCTAAAATAACAATAAACAGGATAGTGTAGTAAATTCATAAACCAATAATATAATCATTTATTATCCTTTTCAAGTGTTATGTACCATACATAATGGTATGTGCTACATTTTTATGTGACTGGGAACGCAGTAAATTGTTTACACGAGCAGCACCACAAACACGTGTGTAATGTGTTGTAATGTGTTACAAAGGCTATATCGCTAGGTGATAACACTTTTTCAACTCCATTATAACCTTATGGGATCACAATAGTATATGTGGTTCATCATTGGCTGAAACAACTTTATGTGGTGTGTGACTGTATATAAATTACTTATTTAGGAACTGGTGTCTGTGCGAGGTCCTGGGTATTCAAATGAGGATGAGAAAATCCTATTGCAATGGACTGACTGTTCCTGTCTTCCCAAAATGCTTATGTTGAAATCCCATCCCAATGTAATGATACCTGGAGGTAGGGCCTCTGGGAGACAGGTCATGAGAGTAGAGTCCTCTTGAATGGAATTAGTGACCTTATAAAAACAGGCCAGAGAGCTAGCCAGATCTCTTTCCATCATGTGAGGACATAGCAAGAAGACCCTCACTAAGCCCAACCCTGTTGGCACCCTGATCTTGAACTTCCCAGTCTTCAGAACTGTGAGAAATAAATATTTCTTGTTTAAGTCACCCAGTGTATTGAACTTTGTTATAGCAGCCCAAGCTGACTAAGCTACCTTTCCTCAAGGATAACTTATATAATAACATTTCCACAATAAAATGGGCGATGGGGGAAAAATAAATACTAGTAAAAAGCCCTTTATTAAAAATTTACACAATTTTTACCTTTTAGAATAATTGCTGCAGCCCTTGAAATGAATAAGAAAAAAACCATAATATTTTTGAGGGTCTATATGTATATTCTTAAGGTGAATGCCTTAAATACCTGCATTTCTATAATCCAGGATATAAATTGTACCCAATGATTATTTCTATTCAAACCCTCCATTTCAGCCAGAAGTTTGCTAGTTAAGTGTCCTTGTGGTTTGTAAGAATAAAAGGTACCCCTGCAAGAGTCCATTCAGAGTATTTTTACCTTAAGTACAGCTTACATCCATTAATCTAACCAGTCAGTCACAGGGAAGGTTCTAATTGCCACATTATCTTTGGTTGCCCCCGTTCTGCCCTGGAATATTCTAGCTAAGACGATTCTTCAATAGCAGCATTGGTATGAATGAGATATAAAAACTAAATAGAATACTACTACTTAAAACGTGTCAACAAAAAACAGAAAAGAATCTTATTAAAGTACATTATCATCAATTACCAAACCTGGAGAAAAAATGAAAATCTGTCTCTTGCTTTTTCTTTTTTTAAACAGGACAAATACATTCATGTAATTCTTTAGTTCTTATGACAATTGTCACTGACTGCCAAACGTATCAGAGCAGTGCATAAGTAGGCTCATTCACATTCAACAGAATAAATACAAAGGCAGCATGGCATAAGGAATTTGGAGCCAGACAGAGGTGGGATCAAAGTCTACCTGTGCTTCTTACAGATTGTGTCTGTAAGTCTTTGTTTCCTTATATTTCAAAATGGGTGTAATAAGATTTATCCTACAAGCTCAGAAAAAGGATAAATGAAATTATTATGTAAAAAACCTGGCACAAAAGAGATAGCAAAGGCTCAACAAATGCCGTGTCCCTTCTCCTTTTGAAACAAATACGGGAGTATAGTTAATTAGACTATCATTATAATTATTGAGAAATAGTTTATGAAAGAATAATAGAACTATGTATGTATATAACTGGCTTAAGGCCAAGCCAGTTTATTCTTTTTTTCTTCATTCATGGCCTTTTTTCCCTTAAATATGCTCTTGATTATGAACCTATTTTTTCTTCATATAATATGTTCTTCTTCATATAGCTATAATTCATATAAGGGTATAATTCTTTAAATTGCTTCATGTTTGTTTTTATGGTACCATATATGTGCATTGGCCACAGAATACAAAAACATTTTTTGGAACATCATAACAAAGTCTAAAAGAGAATGTAAAAAAAAATTAAAAAAAATAAAAAGGAATGTAATTGAGGCAATCATTGAAACAATTTTCTCTAATTCTAAAGGAATTGGGATATTTAGTTGGAGTGATCTTTTTTAAGATTTATCATAGATTAGTTTCATGGAAAATGTTTCAGTTCCAGTTTTCCCATCCATCCATTCATCCATGCAGAAATGAAATGGTACAGTTTTTGCATAGCAAAGATGTGATTGATATAATTTCTTTAATTCTTATAAATATTGAGATTTTGGAGACAAAATATTAAAAAAAAACATGTTAATTTTTAGAAAGAAAGAAATTAGCTGCTATTTAAGATGGCTGAGAGAGATGAAAAATTAACATGTGATACAAGTATTCTATTAATCAATTTCTGGCCATTTTACTGCTGTTGTGCTTAAATCATATTTTTACAATCATCTTCTAATTTGGAATTCTTCTCATATCTTCTGCTAAAACAAACATTTTAAACAGTATTTTCAAAACAAAAGTCATTTCAGTTTCTAGTTAAGAATAACCTTTATCCTTATATTAGTCAATTTCTATCTCATTTTTTCCCTCTTAATATCACTTTCCACTTCAGGCATTTAGGTTCTAATCTGCAAAACAATGGAATTAGAAATATACCACAGAGTCTCTTTTACCTTTAATATTCTGAGATTTTATTCCTAATACTTCTATTTCCTTTGAACAATGTATATCAAAAAGCAACTCAAAATACATCACTAAACCTAAAATGGAGCCTGGCTTTTTTAGAGATAGCCTAAAGTAATAATTTCACTAAATACACATACCTGTTGCAGTTATAGCTTATATTTGCATAAGACTTGGTTGATGATCATATAGAATTCTAGTTTAAATTATGTAATTTCTCATTTCGGTATTACTTCAATATCATTTTCTTTATGCAAAGCAATATTTTAGGCCATCTCTTCTAAATAAGAAAGTTGAGTTTAAACACTTATTTAATTTCTAAGCTATGTATTCAATGTTATTTTCTTTATACAAAGGAGTATTTCAGCCCATAAATCATACAGTTTTAAGTGGGAATATAAACTCACTTTCATTCTACAAATCAAATTTTATTTTTTTTAAACACAAGTATATTTCACTTGCAGATGTGTTTCTAGATTTCAGTGTTTAGTTAATGAGAATGTGAGCTGCAAATGCAGTGTACTCAGGGAACTTAGAATTCTCAGTCATTTGTTTTCATTTATTTCAGAAATATGTTTTTTTATCTGGATTTAAATAGGATACTGGTACTCCTGCGAGGCTTGTTGAAATCCTAATACAGAGACTCTACATTTATATATGTGTTTATACGTATATGCACACAAATATGGATTTAAATAGCATTCTACATTAATAAGCCTAAAGATATTAGAATACATTTTTATAGAGAGAACTACATAATTTGTCTATGTAAACATTACACTCCCAAGCAAAAGTAAAAATATGTAACAGGAGAAACTGGGAAGCAGAAATTCCAAAGAGCTAAAAGCAAAAGAATGTATAATTTGATGGCTTATATATCATGACAGAGAAAGGAGTTCCAGTTTATATTGCTTAATAAGGAGAATCAGAAATCACAGTTCCTTTGAGTATGATGTTCTGCAACATCACAGATGAGACATTTTATTTATTTATAGTCACTTACAATTCTGGGAGGTCACCCCTACGACATCCCAGAAAAACTGAGAAAGATAAAAATGACTAAATGTCAGATGGGACTAATATCTGAGAAGTATGCATGACAAATGTGTAGTGCGCTTCAGAAAGAAGGAAATGTCTACCAGTTGGAGGAAATGCACAATGACAAATAATAGGGCAAAAAAATGAAGACAAGATAAATGATCAAGTTATATTGTTATAAAGAGAAATAATAAGAAAAAAGAGGAAACCTATTGCCATTGTCAGTATAAATAAATACATGAATACATAAAATTATTGATAATATAATCAGAAAAATTGTCCTCATATTTTCTTCATCACTCGGGCTTCCGATTGCTCATAAAATACGTAGCTGTTCGATAACCATAAAAACCTCACTATTGCATATTTTGTTATATTCAAACATACTGGTACTTCCAATTTTGAAGAGATTTATATATATATATTTATACATAAATCATTTCAAATAACAGACTTATAGTGGTATAAATTTAAATAGATCTTCAGCTTTCATTGAAATGAATTCAAGAAACAATTGGTGGTCTGATAGTGACATACGTACTTAGTGAAATGCTGTCTGGGGTATTCAGATTTACAGGTTATGAAGTAATAATGAACAAAAGGAAAACTTGTGATATAGCGTTACAAATATTTTTAAAAATAAATCTGAATTATATCATAAGAGCATAATTTTATTACCTTTATAGCAGATGGAAGAGATTGATAATAGAGCACTTATAATCTTTATATGTGGAATTATTATCGATCTGCATGCATGTTTAAATTATGTTGTTTAAACATAATGAGTTTTTTCCCAACGTTTTCATTTGAAATAATGGATTATGTTACCAAATGACAATACTCATTTCTTTTCAGTTCTTTTCTGTTTTCTTAAATTAGCTGCATTTTTTTAAGGTGATAGGGCTACTGTCACATGCAGGTAATATGAAACTAGTACACCAACAAAAATTATATGACTAAAACAAACAATTCATTCATTTTTATATATAATTAGTTGTCCTATAATTTATCAGAAAAAAGATATTTTAAATGGATTCTCCCATGTAGGCATGCAGTCTAACTACACTGCATGGTAGCTGTAAGAAATAAATAAGATACACTTGAGTCCAAAGCAATGTGCTAGTTTTATAATTTTGTAAATCACATAAAATCTTTGTTTGCTGTTATTTTAATATTTGCCTGGAATTCATTCTGTATGCCATACCTCACTACACAGGGGAAAATTAGTTGGCCATTAATTCTCTGTAATGAAATACAAATTTTATAGACCGCTCTTTAATTACATTACCTTTCATTCTGAAATAAATGTAAATTAAATTATTATTATATTATTGTATCATTAAAATTCACTATCAATTGCAAAGATGTTTCCAGACTAAAATATATATTAATAATTCTACAGCACTTCAATCTAAATATAGGGCAATCATATTACCTACTATAAAATACAGAACTATAAAAACTCAGTTTTTCAATATAATTCATCAAAATAAGGGAAGGATATTAGTAAAAATCAATAGTTAAAATCACTCATATGTGTTTGATAATTTAAATAAGTACTTTTATATGGATAAATTATAAATTATATGCAGAAGAACAAAAGGCTGCATGTATGATCTATAGTAGGAAGGCAATATTGAAGGTATTCAAGGACTCAAAGTAAACACAAAGTAAACCAAGTATATATGTACAGTATCCTAGGATCTCTATGTGGGCTTCTTATACATTATTAAAGGTATAAATGAGGAATAAGTTCATTTCTCTCTCACTAGGGAAGGAAGAGATTTTTCTAAAATTTAAGAATAGCGATCATATTTTAATTATCTTATAATTTTTTCTGCAATAGTATGGGCACGAGCTTACAAAGCATTGAAAATATGATTATTCAGATAATAAATTAAATAATTTTCTTTACTCATAGGACCATTAATGCATGGTCATAGGGTATCTGATATCATTATATTTTTTCATTTCTTTTATCCAGAAGAAAGGTGTACAATCTTACCATTAAACACAGTAGCTGAAACACCACTGGCCAGAGTCCTAAAATATACTCAATAATACAGGAAATCAGTCACCCATTCAACAAAGATAAGAAGTCACAAATAGAAACAATTTATGGCTTGTTTGTTGAGTATTCTTAGCTTAAAAAGGAAACAAAAAGTCAATAAATTGCTATCCGATATAATTCTCACAGTTGTAGAAACAACATATCATGGAAGCAAAAAGGAGAAAGCTACTATTTCTATTTGGTAAACTACAGAAATAGTTGATTTGTGTGTTTCACATTAAAAATATGAGCTTACCAGGTAAAGAAGAGAGAAGAATTTTGGTCATTCTACACAGGGAAAAAATGTGAAATGATAACAGTTGTGAAAAGTTTCTTCACGCATTCCTTCATGTATTAATTCATTCAACACATACCTTTTGAATAAGACCTATACGTAAAGCACTCTGCTAGCCCATCCTTCCCTCTCCATGCTAGCACTAGATTAAAGAAGAGAGGCATTGGGTAAGTATGAAAAGGCTCTTTTGAAAGGGAATGTAGGGTGCCATGGGAGCATACATAACAAGCTTTAGAATGTAGCATGTTTCAATAAAGTGAAAGGACATTAGCTACGGAAGAAAGGTGTATTCAGAGGGTGAAAGGTCTCATAAATTATGCTGTTTAGGTTGTATTCTGCAGGCAACAGAGTGAAGTTTTTAATCAAAGAGTGGCAGAACAGATTGGCATATTTGAAAGGCAACATTGACAACATTAAACACAGGCAAAATAAATCAAGAAGAGACTAAAATTATAGAATACAGGCAGGAAGTCCACTACAAAAATCCACATGGCAGATAAGGACAGCGCAAGTAACTTTACTTAAATAGATGATGAAGAAGAGAGGGAAAATTGAAATGATATAATGGAGATGCATAAAAAATATTTGGGGATGACCAAATATGAGGAGTGAGGGAAGTCCCAATGAAGTCCACCTATTTCATGCAAAAGACTTGAGGCTGTTGGGGGTGGAAAGATTTGAACACGATTGAAGACCTAGAAGGCAACAATTTGAGTGGTGAGTGATCAATCATGAGTCCATTTGGGTACGAGTGGGGGCAGATGAAAAGGTGCAGTAAACTCTGGATAGTATTTTAAAAATAAAAAATAAAACTGGGGAGAGATACTGGTGCTAGAGAAATAAATATACTTGAGTATCATCAAAATATTTACTATAAAGCAGAGGTTTGCATCTTTGCTACTCATTAGAATCACCTAAATCACTTTTAAAAAACATTAATGCCTAGTTCACATCCCTAGAGATTGTGATTTGTGGTACAGGCTGGATACTGAGATTTTCAAAAAACACTCCAGATTATTTTAATGTGCAGTTAACTCGAGAACCTCTGTCATGAAAAGATATATTTGCATGAAGTCTTTTAATGTTCAGAGCTTGGGCTCTGAAGTCAAACAAAACGGTGTTTGAATTGAAGCTCTGCCAGTTAGCCATAAACCATGTACATGAAAGCCATGGGTGCCTTCTCCGTGAATCAGTGATGATATTGTCTACTCACTAATTTGTAGGACTACGTGCAAAAAAATATAAATGTGTCTCTCCTTATGCTGATAAGTAGTAAGTCCTCTCATGCATGTATAAATATCTTCATCAATTATTATTTTTAATACCACATCATCTTACCCTCTATCATATGAAAGCTGAAGTCATGAGAGTGAAACTCACCGAGAGAACACACAAAATATAATACTCAGAGAAAAATCTCTGTGGGTAGAAACTGAGGAATATGTGCAATGTTTGAGGCACTGGTAGCAAAGAAGGCAGAAAAGGAAGTAGAAAGCCAAACATATGGAGGAAATCTGAAAGAGAATGGTATCTTGCATTTATTAGAAATATTTCAGATATTGCATATATTTGAAGTAGGGATAAAGTCTGAGGCTTGGCCATTGATTTGTCAGCTTTTAAATCTATAAGGTTTAAATGTGATCAGATTAGGATGGTCCAAATGTAGCATTGGTTGAGGGGTGAAGAATTGAAAACAGTCAAAAGGAAGGAAACTATTTCAACAAGTTTAATTTTTAAGGATGGAGTGGACTGAGGATACAATGGCATAACTTGAAGAGAAAGAAGCCTTATTAAAACTTTGAAAAAAAATCTTCTAGAATGGAAATAATTATTAAAATAAGTAAACAAGCCAATTAATAAAGAGATTGGAGATATGTGAAAGGGGAAAATTGATGAGCCGTGGCCCCAATTAAATGCTTGGCTCTGAAGAGAAGAAATAGCGATTTTTTTTGAGGCAAAGTGTATAAGCAGTTGTCATGCATAATTATAAAAGTGGAGAGGGAAGCAGAGATAGAACCCCACCGATCCTGAGGCTGTGTGGCTGTTCTATGCAGCAACCTGAATTTATTGAGGATGGAGACCACTTACATTCATGTTAGTGCCTTTCAATGTCTAGTATACTGCCTTATAGAAACTGGTGTTTAATACATGTCTGTTGAACTATAACCTGTTCATTCTCATTTTGGAAGAGTAAGTAATGGAAGGCAAGAATGTCAAAGTAAATCAAGCAAAAAATTATAGGAACGAATGGGAAGAAGATTCTGTGAATGAGGGGACATCTCAGTGGCACATAGCTCCATGTCTTCTTTATGTTCCCGCTCTTACATTCCTTCTTCTCCCAGACATGGTGGAGAGACTACGGAGAAAGAATGGGATGAAATAAAATATCTGAACTGCAGAAAAATGGGCAAAGCTTTGCAAATTTCCAACCAAAACATTTCTCCGCTGTTCTGGAACTAGCAAAAAAGGCAAAATAAAGATTATATTCACTACTATATTAGCTAAAACTACAACTCTAGACAAAGTGCAAACAAACAAATTATTTCTTTATATTTACCCCATCCAAGCTTTTATCCTCTGATGTCACTTTAATATTAATAATAGTTTCTCATATCCTCAAATTATATCACAGTACTCAGAAAAAAAGTGATTGACTAATTTGTCTAGTTGAAATATTATTTTGATAAATTAATACAATGAAATTCATCTTTCAATTCTCTTGTGCTTATTAAGCTGAATTTAATTAAATGGAAAACCACCTGCAACCAATAGGCTCAAGCAAAAGAGCACAAGAAAGTTAGTCCAAATTGTTACCCTCCTGGAAAAACAATTCACGGCTCATGCCCTTTGTATGATACATGAGTAGCCTTATCTTTGTGTAATGTACAAAGAGCAGTAAATAATCAGGGAGCTTTTCAAGTACACTAGATCATCATCTGTAAAAAAGAACTATCCATAATATACAAAATTACATCTACTTAGAAAATTTAATAGTAATACATTAAGAGGACGGATTAAAGTGATATTATAATCAAAATGTAAATCGTTGCACAAAGGAGAAAAGAAAAGGGGGAGATGTGACTGTGGCTTATTCCCAGCACCAAGAACAATCGGTGTTCTCACCATCACTACAACAAGACCCTTCCTTGTACATATCCTGCCCCCCAAGGAGTTAGAAAAGGAGCAGATGCTCCATAATCTGCAATTCACGATACCAGCATACATTTGTGTCACCGGAGTAATCCCATTTGATCATGTTAGTCTTTGATCTGGCGGTTTGCATGTGCAGGTGGCTAAGACATTGCCTTATTGGCCACTTTGTATCAGACCCAACAGGAATTCCTCCTGGGGTTTCATGTCTACTTCACTGCATCCAGTTATGCAGCTGTTTCCTTCCAAAATCTCCATCATACCTTGCCAGCTCTCATATCCAGAAGCACAATACTCATTGGTAAGAGATTTTTTTCTCTATTAAACATACTTACTCAGTATGTTGTAACCCCTAGAACAGATGCATTGTATGTATGCTCATTTTCCACAAAATCTCTTTTGACTTATTGTTTTTCCTCTATTATTAATC
This sequence comes from Avahi laniger, assembly GCA_963575035.1. NCBI lineage: Eukaryota > Metazoa > Chordata > Mammalia > Primates > Indriidae > Avahi > Avahi laniger. The sequence goes on from CAUYSK010042947.1 coordinate 15,848, forward strand.
AGCAGAGAGACTATTACATTGTATTCTGTTTAAAATGAACATTTTAAAGGACTTTGAGAGGCTACATTAGAAGTATAGACATTTTTCTAAGGGGAACGGGACCCAACAAAAAATGGTTCCTTAACAAATATTCTTCAAAGCCATTTTTATTTTGTAAAATACATATAATATTTATGATCTTAACCATTTTTAAATGTATAACTTGGTAGCATTAAATATATTCACATTGCTGTGCAAACATCACCACAATCCATCTCCATAACTTTTTCATCATCCCAAACTGAAAATTTGCACCAATTTTACAAATAACTCTCCATCCCTCCCTCCCTCTAGTCACTGCCAGCTGTCATTCTTTGTGTCTCTAGGAATTTGACTATTCTAAGTATCACATATAACTGGAATAACACAATATTTATCATATTGTGTCTAGCTTATTTCACTTAAAGCGTAATGTTTTCAAGGTTCATCCATATTGTAGCATGTATCTGAACTTCAATCGTTTTTAAGGCTGAATAATATTATGTTGTTTATAGTGTATCACATTTTGTTCATTCATTCATTGACAGACATTTGAGTTGTTTCTTTTTTGGCAATTGTGAATAATGCTGCTATGAATATGGGTGCATAAATATTTATTTGATGTCTGCTTTCAGTTCTACTGGGTATACATTCAGAAGTAGAATTGCTGGATCATATAATTTTTTTTTTTTTGTAAGGAATCGCTGTATTGTTTCCACAGTGGCTGCACCATTTTACATGTTCACTAGCAACCTAGAAGGGTCCTAATTTCTCCACATCCTTCCCAACACTTTTTTTATATGTTACTATTTTACTAATGGGTATTAATGTCAAATTAAACTCAATATTTGAAAAAGAACAAATGAATTTACTTCCATGTTGGAAGGAATTCAAATCTTAAGAGACAATTGTTACCACTGGCTCAATTCCATTTCTTATATACCTGTGTCTTAAAAGATGATCTCTGCTATATTTCCCTCTCAGCCAAACAAGTTTTGGGTGAATATCTAAGGAATTCACCAAAGATACGCTTTAACTTTCCCCTTAGTTTCATTGATCTTCACATTGTCATCACGACTTTGGTCAGCCTGAGATTATCTGTATCTTTCCAGGATGTGCTAAAATCTGTAAAGTTTCAAAATTACCCTCACTGCATAATGAAGAGTAGAAATCAACTCAGTGGCAGCTATCCATCGAAAATCAAATGGATCAATGTTATTAGCATATCCTATAAAACTTTTTCATTTATTAATTCGTTTTAAATTTTACTGTGAGTTTATTCTTCCTAACAATGGACAATAGAAATTTATCTGATAATAGAAATAGTCTATATATGCTCAAAGCAAGACAGTATCCACTAGTCATATGTGCTTATTCACTATGCAAAATGTGACTAAATTGAAACTATAATTAAAAATAAATACAATTAAAAATTCATTTCCTTTGCCATACTAGCACATGGGGAGTAGTCATGAGGTACATGCAGTTAGTAGAGTATTAGGCAGTGTAAATTTAGATGGATACATTAAAAAATTGTCATCTTTCTCCTAGTTAACCAAAGTATTGTTTCTACACAAATATCACTTGTACTAAAGCATAATATAGGTAAGTGCTAAATCTTATTGAAATACAAATGAGGGATTGATGACCTTTCTGTAGGAAAATTAGAAAATGCTTCAAAAAGGATTTTGAAGGAAGAATATAACCTCACTAGAGAGAAATAGGATAAAGATATTTTAAGAAGATAGGAAGGCAAAGTCATTGAGTTGGAAACAAAGTCATGTGTTGAGGGATGCTGAAGTGTGTGGTGTATTACAAGACAAACTATACCTAGGAGAGAGGTGGGGGCAACAGAGAGAAGTCATGAAAGGAGACCACAGTCTGAGTGCAAAGGGCAGAGTGCTGAAGAACTCAGACTTGAAGTTATATTAAATACAAACAGGGGACAAAAAGAATGAATAAGTAAAGGCACACCACGAGTTTGTTCATTTCCTAAAATAATCCCTTTCCTTAATCAGAGTTGTAACAAAAAGCATTAATTGGAAGAACTGAAATTAATGGTGCCAGCACAGTTTGCATTTGGTGTAGAGATTTTCTTTTCAGGTAAGCTTATAAGCATATGATTCACTCATAGGTTAAACCAAGCCATTCTTAAAACTCTCTTAAATGAATATACAATATTTAAATATTCCAATACTTGCTTAGCACAAAGCTTGCTTATTTGGTATGTTGTTAATTGTAGAATAAAAAGCAAATTCTTACAGAATTCTATGACTGTCTATAAGTAAGTTAAGTTGATTTACATCTTCCTAAATCCTCATTCCAGGGTAAAATTTAACATAATATACACAGAAATTTCCTTTCTAAACTTCATGAGGTTGGATTAATATTTTAGAGTGCTTATTCAAGGGTTACTCATTGATCAACATATTGGCTGTTGGGCTGAAATGTTGTTCTACCTCCGGGTTATAATTCACCTGGCAAATAGTCAATCATGCTGCGGTCATCAAGTAAGTCATGATTTTTCCTTCCATCTACTGAAGTTTATTTCTAAGTTTTACCCTTGCTAGCATCCTATAAATGAAGAAAGTGCATCTTTAGGATATGGTGCTCATTAATATTCTCTACAAAGAATGAAAGCCAAGTAAATGATGCTAGAAATAGCTAAGGACTCATTACACATGAACGATTTACATACAATTTAAAGAGATTATACGGTTTGTCATTAAAAAATTGGTCTTTAATTTTGGCTGAATATAATCCGATTTTGTTTACAGTCCTAATTAACCCATTTTGGTTCGTTAACATTGTCATGATTCAGAGAGATGACTATCCACATACCAACCTGACAGACAATAACCAGAAACAAATGTCTGAAATGAGGACAGATGCCATGCAGCCTTATAGGCAAAAAGCAGTGCTAGTCCACCCATATTAAGGAACATTTATGCATAACAGTCACATTTTTCAGCACACGAAAACAAAAATCAATTCCAGATAGATCAAAAGACCTGAATATAAAAAGAAACATTTTTAAACTTTCAGAAAAAAAACTATGAAAAATATTTTAATACTTCACCAAATAAACTGGTTTCCAAAACAAGATATAAAAAGAACAAACTTTAATAAAAAAATATTTTTAATGAAGCACAATATATTTTCAAAAGAAAAGATAAAAATCATTTCCTTCATTAAAAAGAGGAAAAATATAAGATACACCCTTGGCAGAAATATTTTCAATGCATATGCAGAAATGGATTGAAATCTAGAATACATAAAGGACTTCTATAAATCTGTAAGAAAAAGATCAATGTATCGGTAGAAAAATGGGTTAAAAAACATATTTAAGCAATTCACACTACAGCAAACCTGAATGATCAATGAAAAGATGCCCACGCACTAATAATCAGAAAAGAAAAAGTAAAACCATTCAACTAGGCCAGGTGTGGTAGCTCAGGCCTGTAATCCCAGTACTCAGAGAGGCTGAGTTGGGAGGATCGCTTGAGCTCAGGAGTTTGAGACCAGCCTGAGCAAGAGTGAGACCCTGTCTTTATTAAAAATTGAAATATTAGTCTCTACTAAAATTAGAAAAATTAGCCAGGCCTTGTGAGCCACTCACGCCACTACACTCTACCCAGGGTAACAGAGCGAGATTCTGTCTTAAAACAAAACAAAACAAATCAAAACATTCAACTGGCAAAATTAATCCATGCGATGATATTTAAATGTTGACAGAAATAGATAGTATGGGGAGTTTTCACAAGTATGCTTAGAAACTATAACTACTACAAACACTATGTGGGGTAACTGGGAAATATCTGAAAAAAGGGAAGAAACACACTCCCCATAATCAAGCAATTTCACTCCTAGGCAAAAAGAAAAGTAAATGTATGCAGTGAGGAATGTGCTCCCCAAATTTTCTATACTGTTTGTTATAAGTAGGACATTGGAAATGGCTATTGATGAGAGAGGAAAACATAAACTGTAGTATATTTATGAAATGGAATACTATACAACAGTGAAAATGAACAAAGTACCTCTGCCTGAAGCAACTTGAATAAATCACAGAAAAGAGTATTTCTAAGGATACACATAGTATATCACAATGTTTGTAAATATTTTCATTATTTAATACAATGCTACATATGACTTAGGGATGTAACATACACAGTAAAATCAAAAGGAAATGCATGGGGATAATAATAGTGAATTTACAATACTGGTTGCCTCTTGGAGATGAAATCTGTACTGGAATAGTAAGACAAATGCCTTTGAATTACCACCCAGATTAAGTAATAACATATTAAATGTGAAATTCACGTTGTCGTACATTTAATATATTATTTACTTAATCTGGGTAGTAATTCAAAGGCATTTGTTTTACTATTTACTGTCCTTGCCAAACATGTCATAATAAGTCAGAGCCATTAAAAGCTCCATGTGCCCTGCACAGCAGCACCCCACCTCTCAAGGCCATCTTCATAGGTAATTACCAAAATTCTCCTCTCGGTAAATGTGCCTTTCTGATGCAGGCCCCTCTTATTTCAGTAAGAATGACTCATGTGATCTAAATTACTATACTCATGTGATCAAATCTTTCTCTGAAGCACAGTAATACAGGAAGACACAAAATAAGATATAAGGAGCTTTGCTAATGGCGTCACCTCCAACTGTTAAAATTAAGTTCCATATTAACCTGGCTGAGTTGGGTGGCAACTGCTGTGATGACCTCCATATGCCCGGTGACACCTGGGGTGCTTGTTAAAATGTGGATTCCAGTGCCACCCCCCCCATGTACTTCATTGAAGTAAATCTGATGGGAGTCAGTTGAGAGACTGGTGTTTTAATTACTACTTTTGTCACTTGTAAGGTTTCTTTGGTTCAATGGCCAAAATTTGAGAATACTTTAAAAGATTTACAGTCATAGTTCTGGAGGCTGGGAAGTCTAAGAGATCAAGGTGTCAGATATTCAGTGTCTGGTGAGAGCCCAGTTCTAATCCTGGCTCTGTCCCTTATTTGCTGAATGGTCATGTATATTTTGCTTAATCTCTCTTAGCTTCAGTCTTTTTATATCTTACAGAAACCTTATTAATTTTATTAAACCTACTTCAAAAGGGTGAGGTGAATTACAGTGTTTTCCTATATGGCCTTGGATAAGTTAGTTACTCTTCTAGTGCCTGGATTTCCTATAGAATTAGGAGAATTTGCTGGTCCATATATCACTAATGTATTTTATTTAAGGACAAAGGTGAATACATCAAAATTAATATTGCTCACTTCAGCAGTAAGTTTAGAGAGATAAATGATCATGTGACTAGGCCATAATGTAGCCTACTGTATGCTACTATGTTTTTGTTTTTGAACTCACATATCTCAGAGAGAAAGAAAAATCAGTTGAGTTTTCTAGGCAACAAGAAGGAGCTCATTCTCCAGCAGATTGGTGGAACCTTACCTCAAGTTACATTTCAAATGGTGCATTGCACCTACTCATTCATCAATCTGCCAAGGGCTTGCTTTGCTGCCTTGCTTTTTCTTTTAAAATTCACATCTTTGCAGTGCCTTGAGTTGTTCAGCCTCATAACAAAGTAACATATTAAGTATTGCTTAAACAAAAATAGCTTCTAATATATCAAGTACAGATAAATGCTAAAAGGTGAGATTTCATAGCTAAGTACAACATTAGTTTCCAAATATTGCACACAAGTGTATAGCTTCCCTTTAATCTCTGGTCAATGTTATTTTATGTTTGAATTGATTCTATTATGTCATAAAATAAAATTATACAGAATAAGATAATTCTCTCTGGGGAGATCTCTTAGGGTATTTGTTCTTTACTTTGTGCAGTATAGGGTGAGAGAAAATTGGCTTTAAACCTATGGGACTCCCTAGGCAGCTGTTGCATCTCTTCTCCCATGCTCAGCACAGTGCTGTATCACTGGCAATCACTAACCTTCATAGGATACAGCCTGGAGATGATAACACTGGTTCAAGGACAGAGTAAGGAAAGGGAAGTAGAAGAAAGTAAGTGGGAAAATACAGCAAATGTGATTAACAGCTTTTTTCTCGAGCAAACCTCCATTAAGGATCTGCAGCTGTGTCACTGTGCTTCAATTCTGCAGATCCTACAGGGCTAAATTGGAAGATTCACAGAGTAGGAAAATATGTGGAGAAAGATTAAAGGAAGTCCAAAATCCATGGCAACCATATAAGGTGAATGTCTTCAATGCTTAGATACTCCTCATCTTTATCACTCATGGGAGGGAGATAGATTCCTAAGAAACACAGTCCTCTTACCAACTGGATATTTGTTCTGGGATGCTGCTATTGTTTTTTTTTTGTTGTTGTTGTTGTTGTTGTTGTTGTTGTTTTTTGGTGGGGGAGAGGGATTGATGGAACACCCACAAACCCTCCCGCCCTCCTTTAATAAAATCAACATGCTGCATGCTTACAGTAGAGTGCTTTCAAAAGAGCTATCTGTGCTTCCTCAAGATATAGAACAGAAGGAGGTCTTGCGGTAGCAAACTGAGTTTCTCAAAATAATAGGTCCTAGGAGCATCAAAGTTTGAGCCTGAAAACCCACCAGGATTCTAGTTGGCTTGCAAATAAATTAGTGGATTCTCAAATCATTTTCTTTAGTGTTATATCCTAAATCCCCAAAAAACACAATGTAGAAAGCACATGGAAAGTGGGAAAAAAAATTCAAGACATTGTCTTCCCCTCTGTACTCGGAAGAATATGTTTCCTCTGCAGTGTGTCCTTCAAGTAACTGACATCCCCAAGTGGACCATTCTATAGGGTCCTGCATCTATGCTCCTTCCTCCTCACACTCAGCTGGGGTTAGCAATCACCCTCCAAATTAAACAACCTTCCACCACTACTTGGAAACACACAAACCATCTCTTAAGAGGCCTCTGTAACGCACAGCTTGATGAAAATCACTTACACAGGGCAGATGACACAGAGGAGTTTACAAGGTCGGGAACTCCCCGGCGGCGGCGTGAAAGGATGGGAGGTGCTGAGGTCAGGGTTAAACTACCCTGTGAAATGAAGCCACCTGCCATGCTCTCTTCTTCCTTCTTCATCTATAGAAGGACTCTCCAGTGGGTCCCTGCGTCTGGAAGTCTGCCCCTTCAGTGCCGCAGAGAGGCCGGGACATTTCAAAAGCTCTGTCTAAAGCAGTCCACTTAAAAAAGCCCAGAAAAGCCTGAGCACTGACCAGAATTGTCCCAAATCGCTTGCTTGCTTTCTCCTCTTGCAGCCTCATTAAGATTTCCCTTCTTTTCCTTTCGTATCCTTTCCTATGGGGCACAGATCCTCCAGGATGCTTGGGGTGCACCCTAAAGATATTCGAGTAGCGGTAGAAGCTCTGGTAAGAGGCTGGAGTGGGATGTCTTAGCATTCCGTCTCCCCCACCCCACCTGCCTGCCTGCAGCAAGCATAGTGACCCCTGGAAGGGTAACCTGGGATTTTAACCGCCAGGTGTGCACGTCCTGGTTCTGCACAGGGCTCTCAGGGAATTGGGCGGAAACGGCCTCCGTGGCGCCGCAGCCCCGGGCACAGAGACAGACGAGGCTGCAACAGTGGGGTTATCAGGCCGAGCTCCCCGCATGAGCCGCCCGCGGGGCTCAGCCTGACTTCCCCCATCGTGTCCGCAGCGCTGCAGGACTGAGCCGCACTGGCCGCAGCACCCGCGCCAACCCCCGAGCCCCAGGCGGGGGGTGGGGGAGCCTGGCTGGCAAGAGGGGGTAGGGAGAAGGAGCGAGAAGGGCCCTCAGAATGGCACAGTGCTTCATCAATAATGCAGAGGCGCCCGGACCTCCCTGCAATACGCTTTCCAGCTAAACGCCACCAGCTGGAGCGCTTCCTGGCACGTCCCAGGCGTGCGGTTTTTGTGTGCGAAAGATGGGACGCACCTTTTTCATTCATCTATCTTCTGTCTTCCTCCCTCCCTCCTTTCCTCCCTCCCTCCTTTCCTCCCTCACTTAAAGCCCCTTCTGGCTGAGCTTTAAACCCACATCTCCGCATCAGCATTACGTTGTTACCAAGCATAAAGCTGCAGGTTGAAAACGAAGGTCTCAAAAGATCCCACTGCCTACATATCAATTAGAGTTCACCAAAATTCACCTAGCAATGTTTATTTTCAAAGCCCCCATTCTCCTCCATTCTCGGAGAATGCTTCTAAAGTTCGGAAGCTCCTTGCAGCCTGCTGGTTTCCGTGCCTGGGTCCACATCACCAACAACGCCGCGGTCAGAGACGCTGAGATTAGGCTGCAAAGTTGCCCAGTCCCAACCCAGCAGGCGGCTGATGCTGGCAGCAACCCAAGAGGCAGTTGCCCAAAGCGTCCCCAAGAAGACCAATGCGGCACATAACCACCACAAACGAGGGTTAACCCAACCACGCGCCAACAGATACAAAGCCAGAAACTTCTTTGTTAAGCAGGAGCAGCCCACCTGGAACCGACACCCTGCACAACTTGCAAGGAAATAAACCTCGCATCCCTGCAGGGAAACTTGTTGAATCCCGCCTGAGCGTATGGCTGCAATTTCCCATTGAGCCTGAAGGTTTTTCATTCTACCCCAAAATGCCCTAGTGCATCAGGCACAATTTCTGGACAAACTGCAGTCCTTCCCGCACCCATTCTGCACTCCAACAACCACCAGTGTTAAAACCAAGCGCGCCTCTTTTGTAATTCTAAAGCCGGCTGTCACTTCCTTTGCAAGCATTTATGAGACTTACCCTTCCGATAAGATTGTTTTCAGAAATCCAGCGGCTCGGTGGTCGCAGGCGCAGCCCTCCAACTTTGCTGTACACGGAGACCTTCCCGAGTTTAAACCGAGCAAAAGCTGTCCGAGACTTTTAAACGTTCAGAGTGGGGAAATAGGGAGAGAGTGAAGTCAGGTTTCTTCTCCGTATCAACACCCTGGAAAAATTCAATCCTTCTTCAGCAGAGAATTCTTTCAAACCCGTTATCTGTATTACTATTAATGCGCAGAACAGACGGCATTGCATACGAATAGGTCCAAGTGTGCGCTTCTATTGGTGGCTGCGGAGGCCCCTGGGTCCTACTGCTCTGGCACTAAACTACACAGCTACGCACGCACGCAGCTTCGGAGACGCCAAGGGGAAAATGGATTTAATTGATTCGTTACCTCTGGTATTGTAACGCCTGCTGCGATGTTTAACCGAGGAAAAAAAACCCTCACATTTAAACTCCTGCCATGTGATCTATCATTTCATATATGCTTTTAATTGTCTGCGTGGGGTTGCTTTGATAATACAAAGGATTCTAAAATAACATTTTATGAGGAAAATTCACACATACTTTTGGCAAGAAAACCCCCGTTTTGCTCTTTATTATGCATTATTCTCATATAAATTCGGGAAATATTAGAAAGTTAAATACTTCTGCACTTCACATAAGTATTAATAAAATAGCACTCAATTTTATTTTTGAAAACACATGGCTACTCTAAACAAAATAAATAGGTTAAAATGGCAGAAGCTAAAATATGAATGAAGCAATTGTAAAAAATGGGATATATTTATCAAATGCTACAGAAAAAAATGACATCAGTGACAATGGCATTGGCATCACATTTACTTTGTAAAATAAGAAACTCAGAAATATTTTACTCGTTAATATTGACATGAAAATATAAATCAACTCTATAGTAAATAATAAATGTGACATTTACTATTAATTGCCACATTTTCTTTTTACAGTTTCTCTTTTAGCAAGCCCATTAGAAATGCAAATTGACATACCAAGGAGCTTTAAAGTGAGGCAGACCTGTGGCGAGTAGCAATTTGAAATATTGTAACATTGTGCGAAAACATTTTAGTACATCATCAGCAAAGGTAGCTGTTTCAAAAATTAGAATATTAATAACTGTATCTTCATATATGTTGATTTAAAGCCCTTAAGCTTGCTGTTTTCCTTGACCTTTATTTTTGTGGAGAAAAAGAAAATCCTCATTTAAACTAAAATGACATAGACTTTCCACCAAGTCCTATGTAAGATATTTGCTGATATTACAACTCAGTAACATAATTTTATTGTGCTCAGATGTAAATAGTTATGGTAAATTCACATTTAATTACAAAATTGTTATGTCTATAATTTACAGCTGAATGTTGTTGGAAAGTAATACACTGAATAAGGTCAGCAGCAACCAACCTATAAATTCACCAGCCATGTGTAAACTAAACAAATGAAAAAGCAAAATGCAAAAATACAACAGAATCGAGATCTTATTCCAAATACTTGTATAGCATTTGAATTTATGTAGGGTGTGCTACAATCTTTCTTCATTTCCATAACTCCTTCCCCTTCCAAACCCTTCCCTTCCCCCATCAGTAACCCTTGACAACAGAAGTGTTACTTCAAGTCCAGGTTGCCTTTGCTGCCTTCCAGACCTAACTTACAGATTGCATCCTTGTAGGAGACAGAATTAACTCTTACACGACTGGGAGGTAAAAGAAGAGAGTTTATTTTAGGGCTTGGAAAATCCAGTATTCTTATATGTATTTTCAAGATTTTCACCAAACACATATTTTTAAAAATATCCATGACCACTAATTCTGAGTGAAAAGCCGTGATCATTGGCATCATATCAGAATCAAGTTGCTGCACTTCCCCATTTCTGTTGTGTCTCTGAAAGAGCTTTTTGAATGATTTTTACCCAGGGTTATTACAATCACTCTATTTCAGATTAAGAATTTTTCAGTTTACAAGAATTAACATAAAAATATCAAGATGCTGCCATATTCAGTATAAGAGTATACGGGAGTTCCTTATCAGTAAAAGAAAAGAAAAGCTATTATTCAGTATAGTAAGAAAAGCATAACGACCATGCAAAGTTGAATGAAGATGATTGACATTCAATTCTCTTTTTAAACAAGTATATTATTGGTCTTTCAACTTCTTCCTTCAAAGGGACCAGAAAAAATAGTCATTTACAGTCTAACTAAAAGTTGAAAGTTCTGCATTTGATACATATCTTTTTCAGAACTGAGAAAATATGTATTTCATGCAGAAAGATTTTATACATAATGCGATTTATCTGACCACAATTAAATGAATAAGTTAAATAATGGGCAGATGTGACAGTCAACAAAAGAGAAAAGTAAACCAAAGCTGGCCTATTAAGACATTTATTATATAATTTCTTGATGAATTTTTACTCTTTGCATAAAAGTTTGATGCAAAAATACAGCAACCTGAACAGATACTTAAGTTCAACTTATTAATTGTAAATATTGCAAATATCTTTACCTTACTTCTTTGATACTAAGGCAAAAAATATTTTAAACAACTATATTAAACCACAATAGTTTTCTTGTTTCTTAGATCTGTAGAAATATCCTTGATCTATTTTTTACTATTTGAAGAACTGTTGGACCCCTCATTTTGTTGGTGCAGTTTTCAAGGACAATATATGCTATGTCAGAAGCTGATTTCCATTATGTCCTTGGATCATGATGACAATGCCTTATTGTGGCTAATGTGAACTATAGAAGTTGGAAAGCAAAACATACCTGGCACATCCTTGTCTGCCATTACTATAATCAGTTTACTTTCTAAATTTAGATAGATAAATAATAACAGCATATTATTTGGTGAAATTTAATGAGCTATATGACATTCAGCTACTATCCAATCTATTTTAAAAATTCTGTCTTGAATAATTTTGAAACATGTATAGGTTAAAAATTCTCAAACCGTAGACATTAATCTTTTGATCTGCTTTAAATAGAATATTCTTCCATGATTGATTTTTGACATATAAAAAGGAAAATTACTAGACTTACAACTTATACTTTGAAAGTAGAAATATGAAATTAAGTATGTGGTCAAATCAGCATTTTTACAGGTGCAAATAAGTAGTAAACAGCAACATTTATACTAATCACTAATTGAGATATTATGGTACATTAATGGATATACTAAAACACCTTAATCATTTAGAAAGTTGTAAGAGACCATGTTTAAATGCAAGACTTACAAACTAATTTGGATGAACTTCTAAACTAGGTGAAGAAAGTACAACTTGTGTTAAAGATATCTATTAATGTATAAGATAATTTTTGAGGAAAAATATGTAACTTAAAAAAGTGAACTGAATTTGCCACTAAGTGGAAAGGATGATAGCTTTATAGTACAACGATTTCGGTAAGATGATCACCATGAATGGAATGCTCACCATATTTAAAATTCTAATAAAAATTGGCAAGGAAAAAGACATGGAGGAGGAGATTTTGCACTATATCAACTAGGATTATAAAACAAGCAAGATAAAGTTGATAATAAAAGTGTAGAAGTGAAATATTTTGGCAAAAGTTGAAAGAACAAACAACAAAACAAAAGAGAAATGGAGTAGTCATCTGTTATAGGCCTTTCAGATTAGAGAAAGTTTTTTTTTGTTTGTTTCTCTCTTGTTTGTTTTTTTTTATTTTTTTGTGTGTTGCCAGGGCTGGGGGACTAGAGTGCCATGGCATCAGCTTCCCTCACAACAACCTCAAACTCCTGGACTCAAGTGATTCTGCTGCCTCAGCCTCTCAAGTGGCTGGGACTATAGGCGCATACCACCACGCCCAGTTAATTTTTTCTATTTTTTGTTGCCTGGCTAATTTTTTTTTCCTATATTTTAGTAGAGACAGAATTTCTCTCTTGCTCAGGCTGGTCTTGAACTACTGACCTCAGGCAATCCTCCTGCCTTGGCCTCCCAGAGTGCTAGGATTACATGCATGAGGCACTGTGCCCAGCCGAGAAAAAATATTAATGGGTAATTTTTAATTCAAATACTAGGTTCTTAAGAAGATTTCTGCCTCTTCTAAAAAATCTGGTAATATACGCTCCAAATATTTATATGAAAACTGACAAAAATATAAACCTATATAAAAATGCTTACAAAATTTCAGGTAAAGTTTGAATTAAAGCAAATAAACAAACGGATAGACAAATGGATATGTACAATACTGTGCTGCCATAACTTCACTTGTTGGGGGCTAAACAACAGTCAATTTTCTGTGCGTCTATTATATCAAGGCCAATAATCTTGTGGTTTGCCCTCCAAAAGACACAACTGGTTATACAATTTAGAAGAAAATCTGTAGGAACCATATTCTAACATATTTAAAAGTTACTCATTAAGTCTCTTTTAAGAACTCATTTAGAACTTTTTTATACAGCATAATAAAACAGCAATTATTTTAAATTATGTTTTTATTCATATTCCATAGTTCTTAGGTAGCTAAATTCAATCATATAGCAATGTTATTTGCTTTTGTCCTGGACCAACCTCTGCCTGTATAAAACAAAACATTAAAGTTGTCACTCATTTAGTGAATATTAAATCTACTTTTATATGGCACTATGTTGAACACATAAAAATAGATAAAACTGCAATAGCAATTAAGAAAAAACATTATTTTTATTAAAGTAAAGAAGAATGAATACAATACAGTCAGCTCCAAAAAGGAAGGGATTGCAGAAAATAATTTAATAGCAAATAATGGTAAACATAGTTTGTGTTTCCTTTGCGGGAAGATTAATAACAGAAAGTCTGTCTACAAATAAGATTCTGCTCTCTTCCTCATTACCCTTCAGATACCTTCCCCTGCTATTCCTCTTGGAAAGAGACTTTTTTCTTAAGCAACATTTAACCATATGTCATGTTTAGAGACAGAATGAAATTTTAGTGGTTTTCATTATATATATCTGCACAACATTTTGCCTCAGCAATTCAGTTTTTGTCTTCCTGACTGGTTTCTTTTCTTCATAAACACAACTTATTCTTCAATCATATGACTTACTTGGTACATAACAGTAGCTTAAGATTAAATAGATGACAGTTTGAGATAGATAATTGAGAGAAAAAGGTAAGAGCAGATTTTGGCTCTGCGATTGATGTTGGAAAATGGCTGTGACTATTTTGGTAACATAATAGTATTAAGTTTAGTTAAAGAAGAACCCTCAATTAAAAAAAAAATTTAAACCCAGATCTTTTAAAATGAAACATCGGTTTTTAAGGGCAGGAGGTCCTAATAGTTAAATTCCAACAAGCAATCAAATTGATATCAAAATGTAAAAATAGAGTGAGAATAACAAATTTTAAAAATAAAGATTTAGTCTATACTGAAAGAAATGAGGCTTGGGGAATCAAAATAAAGCAGCCATACCCTACTTCAAGAGAGATGGTGTAAAGCTAACAAGTACCTAAAAAACAGGAACTACTTAGATCCTAAATTTCATTTTGCTGTATCCATTGAGGTAAAATATTTCCAAATTTGAAGGGATTCAATATCTATAATTGAGGAGAGATTAAACACATCTACTATCATTAATATCTGTGTATTATGATTATGGGTGACTTTTTATTTTCTGTTTTGTGTTTGTTTACTATTCCACAAAGTACATGTATTAAGATCACCATTAAAGACAGAAAATAAAGGCAAATATGAATATTAAATCAAACACATATTTTAATTTCCTATTATTTCTGTACCTTGGAAGGTCACTTGCCTTCTGAGTCTCAGATCACTACTGTCTAATCTGATAATAAAATCTAACTACTGTGAGAATAATATGTGTGCTAAAGTTTTGTAAACTCTACATTTAAAAATAATGTCGATAAATATTAGAAAAGCACCTAGCTATTGAAGTGCATTTGACCAATTAGCACCAGAAATATTATGTATCCATCTTTATAAGTTGCAGATATGAACACCAAAGCTCACATGTATATTTTGAAAACTTTCAAAGAAGACAAAAAACTGTACCAGTTTTTTAATATGGGTAAATAGGGAATAAAGCAATAAATAAAAATAATGTGATAACTGGGAAATTTCAAGAGTAGGCAGGCTCCTTAAAATGTCTGTAAACAAGGAGGACATTTTAGGTCACGAAGAAAGGGCATGGGCTTATTGAGAAGGAGTCACATGTAGCAACACTTACTTTGTATTTGTACTAATTTAGGCAGCTTTGAGATCATAAGAATGTCTTAGAAGCAGTTTATCTTGATTTTAGGTAAGCATTTGATAAGGGCTTTCATCATTTCATAGTATGTAAAGTAGAGAAAAACTGACTGGATGATAGTACATTTAGGTGGATTTGTAGCTAATTAAACCAGTGGACTTCCTGCATTGATTCATCAATGTCAACCTGAAGGGAACCTCCAATGTCCTGACACAAGCTTGTGTACTTGATCCTGTGAGGTTTAGCATATTTATCAGGGAAGGAATCTTCATGAAATGCACAGCTAAGATACTGCTGAAAGGGAAACCAATGTCTGGGAACACTAACTGAATTTGAAAATGGAGACTCAAAATTTAGAGAAAAGAAAGATGTGTCAACAGATAAAATATAACATTGAGCAATTGAAGATTTGAAAATTAACTTCAGAGATCAATGTGAAACCAGCTATTGGGTTAAACCAATCACAAACTCAATACAAACTAACTGTGTGAAACAAGAGCAAATAAACCTATGCTAGGCTGCAACAACAGAAATCCTGTGTTATGATCAAGGCTGGTAGTCACACTGCTCTTTGTGATTTACAGCATATCAAATTTCAGGTCTTATATTGAAGAAAGAAGAAAAAGAAAGACAGAAGAAAAGAGAGAGAGTGCACAGTCAATAGCGTATGTGAGCACAAACAGGATGCAAACCATAGATCTGACACTGGCTTATGAAAAACAATTAGACAACTAAAGACATTTAACTCAAGGAAAAGATTTTTAGAAAATAAGATAGCTAACTTCTAATATTTTGAGAGCTATCACATAGAAGAGATGGTAAAACATACAAAAAAATTATTATTCTGGTACCCTTCGAGTCTAAAATTCTGTGATTCTTATTTCTGTAAGAAAGAAAATAGGCTGAGTGAGGTGGCTCATGCTTGTAATCCCAGCACTTTGGGAGGCTGAGGTAGGAGAATTGCTTGAGGCCAGGAGGTTGAGCAGCCTGGGCGGCATAGTGAGGCCCCCTCTGTACAGAAAATAAAATAATCATTCAGTCATGGTGGTGCATCCCTGTCATCCCAGTTATTCAAGAGACTGACACCAGGAGGATCACTTGAGTCCAGGAGTTCCAGGCTGCAATGAGATATGATAGTGCCACTGCACACCAGCCTGGGTAACAGAGAGTGAACCTGTATCACCAAAGAGAGAGAGAGAGAGAGAGAGAGAGAGAGAAGAAAAGGAAAAGAAAAAAAAACAATATTGCAAGTGGGCATTTATATATTGGATATTGGATATAATGTGAAATTTGAACCTAAGTGCCCTTCAAGTCTCAGTAAGGATAATGAAATCCAACTTATACTTTGACTACAGTTGCTTGTTTAAAGTAAACTGAGTGGCTATGATTCATCTATGAGCACTTCTAAATTCCAATTGTGCACATAATTGTGCAAAAAAAAATTCCCAGAAAAGGAAAAAAATGGGGAGGGCAAGAAGGATAAAAAATGCAATATGTGCAAGTCACAATATTAATTGTATCATTCAATGGAACACTCAAAATAAGCTAAACATGTTCTTTGGCCAGAAAGTTAATGATGATGGCATGAACTATGGTAAAATCCTGCAAATTCTAAGATTTATTTAAAAAGATAAAGTACTTTACCAAGTTAAGTTCAGTGTACTTGACAATGTGAAACAAGAATTTGTTACTTTCTAAACAGAATAATTTCTAATTAATAAAAATTTGTGTGTCTTTCTACATGCACTCATTTTATGCCTAATGGAAAAAAAGCTCTCCTTTGACATTTTTGCTTAATAAATACATTCCAGAGTTATGGATGCAGAGTCAATATTAAATTATGGTCAGATGGAAACATGTAAAAGGTAATGGTACATTATGCATGATATTTTATGATATAGATATGTCCAATTAAATGTTCATCACATTATTCAATGAACTAAAGTTTAAAAATCTTCACTGAAAACGTAAATTAACTTCTCTACTTTTGAACATCTAGTATTGTTTTGTATAGAAGGGAAACTTCAGGAGTCCAGGCACTTAAGGAAATAGAAGATAATAAGTGTGCCCTCTGGGGCTTCTCCTTTCAAAAGGGCCATACTTCCATATGTGAATAGCTATTGCCAATTAAGTTTTGGCAAAAATTTTAAAACCCAGCACGTGGATTAACATCATTTTATTTTCCCATTATCAGATGATAAGTTGTGTTTCTAATAGAGACTATTCAGTACACCTGGGTTTTGTTAAAGGCAACAAGGAATAAAGCCACAGGTGACCCATGACGGACACTAAAAGAGGGAGAAATAAACCTTTACTTAGGTAAGCACCTGAGACTTTTGAGACATTAGTTAATGCAGCATATTATAGGAAATAATGTATGGAATTAAAGAAAATAGATGCAATTAAAAATACTTCATTGAGATATGACTGATGTATAAAAAGTGGTTCTTATTAAATGTGTGCAACCCAATGTGTTTGGAGATAAGTATACATCCGTGAAACCATCCCCACAATCTATGTCATAAATATATCCATCACCTCCAAAAGTTTCCTTCTGCTGTATTTATTTATTGTCATTATTGTGTATTTGAGAGGGATGTGAACAATTAACATAAGATCTACCCTCTTTGCAAATCTTTAAGTACACAATATGATGTTGTTAACTGTAGGCACTGTGCTGTATGGTGGATGTCTAGAACTTATCCATCTCACATAACTGAAACTTTGTCACAAATGGCATGACTTTCTTATTTTGTTTGACCTAAACATCCCTGCTCTGATCTTATCTCAAAAGCTAAGCAGAGTGAGGCTTGGTTATTACTTGGATGGGACACTAGATTCTTTTAACCTCAGTAACTACTCCTGAGGGGATAGACATGTATTGTCTGCATGGCTACGTCTGCATAGCTATAAAGATAATAACCCCAACACAAGAATGGCCTTAATTCATCTTAGAAGTCATGTTGAAATTGGAAATATTTGAGATTTCTATTGAACAGACAAAATCTACAATGGGAATACTAACTCAATACGATTTAGGGACCACAATGATCACGCTACCTAATTTGAGTTTATTGTGGGATTAAATTTTTAGAATATTTATTTTTCCTGTACAGAAGAATGTAGAAGACAAAAGAAACAGAAAAAAATTCAATTGATTACAAAACATTGGTCATCTGAGAGCCCTAATATTTTGCTTTTAGATACCGGAAAAAATTTCCCATAGTTTTATAGATTATATTGAATATTTATTTTAAAAGAATAAAATAAAACTAATGGAATTGCTGATATTAAAGGATAAAATGAATCTTCTCTCAAACTAACAATCTATATGAAAGCTAAATTCATCAAATTATACAATTATACCTTCATTAATGTCCCATTAAATATCATTAAGTTGAACCTACTCAAAAGAGAAGACAATGATAGATGTGGTATGAATGATTGAAAACAAACCATAAAACACCAAGAAGATAATGGAAACTTGTATGAGAAATAAATGCAGCTAAGATTAAAAAAAAAATTGTCAAAATATGACCCGTAATTACTTTGGTTGCATTACAAAACTTAAAATACGATGTTTAGTAGATACAGTCAAATGCTCAAACCCAAAAGTTTGTGTATATATATATATATATAAAATTGTGAATGTGTATGTTTGATTATGGAGAGCAAGTAAAGCAAAAGTTGTGGAAAATCATTTGATCCTGTATCTCATAGAAATATGGTGCTTACCATGGTGCTGCAAAAATCAATAATAAACTCCATTTCAATAAAGATATTTATTGATGATTTGTGAACTAGTATAAAACACGAACAAATTGCTTAAATTTGCATATTTTAAATGATTTGCTTTTATGAGTAAATGCATGTATTTTAACAGTAATTAGAGAAAGGTATATAAACAGGAAAAAACCTATGATTTTTACCATTAATATCAGGATCAGCAATGCAAAATTTCTTGGTGAATTTTGGGTACTAATTTTGCAGGATATAAGTAATATTAAGACTTTATCAACAATTCAGTTATACTATTAATATTTTAAATCCCATATACCAAATTATACTTTCCCTCATTCAAGTTATATGAAATTCTACAATGAATCATTGACCCATGAAAAGAAATTACTACACTGAAATCCCACCATGATAAATATCTTTTATTTATCCTGTGGTTTCTCCTAGAATAAATTCTATTTTACAAAGAGTTACTATAACACCATAGGAAGAAGTAGGAAAAAACTATAGTTCTTTCTTTTTGCAGGAAGATATGGTTCATACTGTATTCTACTTCATGTTACATTTCCACATAGTCAGTATTACTATAGATATATTCACAAGGATATCGTTTACTACATGTATGTATTCAGAACATGCACCAGCAAAAAGCAAAACAGACTAACAGTGTTTAAATGGAGATTCTACTTTTTTTTTTTCGTGTTTATTCTTGTCCATGTTTCTAAGCATCTAAAAGCCTCTGAAAAATGGAGACTTTTAGAGATTTGAGGCAGAAGTATTTCATAAAGGAACAGTCCAATCTTGGTTACCATCTTGCCTTCATGGAAAAGAAGCTTTCTAGACCTGCGTCTCCTCTGAACCTAGCTTAACAAATTACTGTGCATCAGATTCTCATTGTGAGCTGTGAGCTCTCCACTGATAAATAAAATACTTCATCTGATAAACACTTCATGGCTTTGCTTTATTTTTTTTCTCAGGCCACTTCAAAAGATTTGCATTTTATCTAGAAATCGTCTTTATCACATGGAATGGACCTCCAATTTTGAGCAACGATACTTGATAGGATATGAAATAATAAATAATAATAAATACTATGACTAAGTATGTTTTAGTTTCTCTTGAAATTGTTCTAGGTTGGAAAGCCTGCATATATTTAGTAAATAAGAGGGAGGTGATTGCTACAGAAAGAATTTAGACAAATAAAACCCCTCCATTCTTAAACATGAGGTATGTGATATTCCTTTCTGGGATTTATGTAAGTATCATTCTTGGTTGAAGTTAAAAAAACCATTTTCTTTTTAAAAATAAATATATATAGTAGTACAATGGACATTTAGGCCACAAAAAGGGAAAAAACGATCTTATTAAGAAACTTATAAAAATTGAATTATCAAGTAAAAAAACACCCCACAGAGTTCAAAATTAATTATATAGTTAGTAGAGTGAAACCTAGGCATGAATGCTATTGAAGACAACAACAACAAAAAATCATCTCTGGGAGGTGAGATTAGGCTAGGCAGAAATAGGACCCGTTAAATTTCTTACAAAATTGCCCACAATACGGAGAAGAAATATAGATTTCTCAATGTGAGAAAAATGCAAACAAATGAAACTTCAGGAAGGAACAATAAAAATGATTAAGGGTCTAAATGAAATGATTAATGGGCAGAGATTAAAAGACAGTATCCATTTAACTCGGTGAAAAGACTAATGGGAAATTCAATCACTTGAAAGCATAAGTAGGATACAAAAAACAGGGAAAAGGAGAAAATTTTAGGTTAGTCAAGAGAAAATAACCAGAAATAATGGGATAAAATAGAGTATAGAAAATTTGCGAGTGACTATCATAGAAAAGGCAGCCTTGTTTGTTCTATTAGGCTGAAGAATTGTTTCCTAAGGGACATAGTAAAAAGCCCTTTTGCTTGAGCCATTTATGTAGACCAGGCAAAGAAGTGGGTAATGGTATAGGAAATAATTCTGTATTCACAAAATTATGGGCATTATGATCTAATAGCTCCCTGGCAACACAAAAAAAGTCTCTAATGCATATAATTCTTTGGCTTCCAGCTTTTGTACTTTCTGTTTTTAGATAAGAGCTGATATAACACTGAACAAGAACTCTGAAAATGAGTTTCTTCCACATTCTACCTTAATGGCTTCTGTAATTCTATCATTCTTATTTATATATAATTTCCTATGTTAGTTTTTTATAAATTAAGATGCCTTTGGCAAGAGAGACATTCAAATTTAAGATGTCCGAATAAACTTTGTTCTACAGTACAAAAATCATAACTACATATTTCATTGATCTACAAACCAACTTAAAACTCAATAAAGATTACTTTTATCCCCTCTGGTTTGATGGTATTTTTAAGATGCCTTAGCATATGATAAAGTTGTAATTTATCTAGAATAGAAACAACTGAAAAGTTTTAACAAATAAAATTATTTCCTTTCCATATTATCTCATGGCTATCTTAATGACAGTCATAAAAATGATTCTGTGACATGTGTTATATTTTCAGAATCATTTTATAAACCACCTTGTATGTTTTGGTTTATTCTATTATATTCTAACTGATTTAAAAGGAAGAATCTATGCATTTGATGAACATTAACCATTCACTATAAAATTTGATCATCTAGAGTGACATAGTCCCCAGAAGTATTGAATAAATAAAAAATGTTTGTCTAAATAATCTGACAATATTTTTCCATCATGAAGGTTTTTATCTAGGGGTATGAAAGGATTTACCTGACATTATATAGGTATATAAAACAAAACTGGACTGCTAAAAACCCACAAAAACAAACAAGCAAAAAAACAGGTGATACTTCTAGGGTTTTAAAGATATATCTACATATTCTCTTATTCTAATCTTCACCATTGCCCTTTAAGGAAACTCCTGCAATCATACTCTTGGTTCTGTTGGGAATTATCAAATCTCAGGTAAGTGGTTTAATCTTATAAGTCTGTTTCTTCAGCTATCATGCATTTGGTTACATAAAGTTTAAGAATATCATGCAAATACAAAATCTGATTGAAAACAACAAATAGCATAGTTTTCAAGCAATGTAAGATCATTTAAAAAATTTATGTACTAAATTTTACCTTTTTAATTTGATATTTAATCCGTTCTTTAATTATGAAAAGATATCCAAAAAATTTAAAAAATTTCTTATTTATTCAACAAAATATTAATCCTTTACTAAATAATATTATTTTTAAATGGGAAAATAAGCTGAAATTTATAATGGATATTAGGCAATTTCTTTAACAATGTTTCTAATATTTTTTAAACCTATGTAAAATTTCATCCTTTAAAATGAATGAGATCAATATCTGTATTTACCCCCATCAAGTACTAAAGTCATGAGGGAAGCAATATCAATTATCCATCAAACTTAGAGATTTATATATATACGTTTTTTATTTATTTTTTTTAAATTTTTTTTATTTCAGCATATTACAGGAGTACAAATGCTTAGGTTACATATATTGCCTTTGTCCCACCCAAGTCAGAGCTTCAAGCGTATCCCTCAGATGGTGTGCACTGAGCCCATTAGGTGTGAATATACCCATCCCCTCCTCCCCGCTCCCATCTGTCCGACACCCAATGAATATTACTACTATATGTGAACTTAAGTGATTTTTTGATTTTTTTTAAAATTTCAGCATATTACGGGAGTACAAATGTTTAAGTTACATATATTGCCTTTGCCCCACTCTAGTTGAAGCTTCAAGCATGTCCATCCCCCAGATGGTACGCAATGCACCCATTAGGTGTGTATATACACATCTCCTCCTCCTCCCTCCCATCTGCCCGACACTCGATGAATGTCATTACTATATGTGCATTTAAGTGTTGATCAGTTAATACCAATTTGATAGTGAGTACATGTGGTGCTTGTTCTTCCATTCTTGTGATACTTTACTTAGTAGAATGGTCTCCAGCTCTATCCAGGATAATACAAGAGGTGCTAGATCACCATTGTTTTTTGTGGCTGAGTAGAAGTCCATGGCATACATATATCACATTTTATTAATCCACTCATGTATTGCTGGGCACTTGGGTTGTTTCCATATTTTTGCAACTGTGAATTGTGCTGCAATAAACATTCTAGTGCAGATGTCTTTTTTATCTTTTTTTTTTTCCTTTGGGTAGATGCCCAGTAATGGGATTGCTGGATCAAATGGTAGTTCTACTTGTAGCTCTTTGAGCTATCATCAGAGATTTATGTTTTTAAAGGGAGCGGAATGATAGAGTTCATATTTTCACTGTGCTCTGCTTTCAGACCAGTATATAATTTCCAGACATGGTACTTTAAAAGAAGTTTAATAACCTGGGATATTTCCGTAGAATACAGAGAGCCAAACTAATACAATATATTAATAATATTTTTAAAAACTGGGGATTTTTATAATGCAAAAGTAGATTCAGATCATTTTTGATAGCCAATAAGATATTTTATGCCTCTACTGTGATCAATATTCTGGAAAAAATAACAGACCAGTACAAAGAGTTACATAATAAAGCAAGATAAAATTTATTCTCTCCCCCATCATGGGGTACACACAGGACAACATTACCCACTACACATGAATCCAGTATAATAGTCATATACTAGTGAGAACCACATTTGTTTTTATTTTTAAACTAATCTATCTATCTGAGAAAAAAAAAAACTTATGCTTCCTGGAAGATTCATAAATCCATGAAGCTGCCCAGTACTATGGTAGTTTCTGTGGATATAGCATCAAACAAACTTAAAAATTTCCTTTTCTAATGGTTTTCTCTTCTACTAGGGTGAGACAGACAGTAAGTAAAAAAAAAAAACAAATAAATGGCAGAGTAATTACAGACCATGGGAACTGGTATAAAAATAGTCAGATGAATAAGCAAGAGAAAAAGGCCACGGTGTATAGAGCAGTCGGATAAGGACTCTGTGTAGGTTATAGTTAAGTGACTATCTTACACATAAAAATAAGTCAGCCCTGTATGCAACTAGAAAAGCAACCCAGTACAGGAAGAGGCAAGAGTGCATTTAGAAAGCCAATGGAAAAAAAAAAAATAGGTATAAGCATGGTAGAGGGCTGGGCTATGTGGAAGGATATTCACAATAGGATGAGAAAGTTGTGATGTTAATGAACAGACACACACCTGTTATTTCAATGGTATAATAAAGCATGGAGGCAAGGTATGACTTAATGATTTCTGATATCTACGCTAAAGGTAGGAGAATAAGGAATATTAAAATGTTATTAAATATTAAAAATTATCTGAAACGTATGTGAAACTTTTGAGGATCATTTTCTCCTACTCTTCATACTCATTTGAGGCTAGGATGAAAGTGGAAATACAGTGTAATTGCTTTTTCGGGCTGCTTTCAATACCATGGGAATTCCTAGGTTCTTGGTTACGTAAGGTCACGTTTGCTGTTACATCCCTATATAAGTCCCCTTGATTAGTAAGGGAAACTGACATGGTTAATTTTATATGTCACCTTGGACTGGGTAATGAGGTGCCCGAATATTTGGTCAAACATTATTTCGAGAATTTGTGAGAGCATTTTTGGAAGAGGTTCACATTTGAATCTGTAGACTAAGCAAAGGAGATGGTCTCTTTTGATGTGAGTGGTCCTCATCCAATCGGTTAAAGGGCTGAGTAAAACAATAAGGCTGATCCTCCCCAAAGTAACAGAGAATTCCTTCTTCCTGGTGGTCTTTAAGATGGAACATTGGATTTTTTTGCGACTTTGGACTTCAATTAAAGCATTGATATTGAGCCTGCCGGATTTCAGACTGGAATTAAACCATTGGCTTGCCTGGTCCTTAGGTCCTTAGATTTAGACTAAAATTAAACTATTGCTTCTTTTAAATCTCCAGCTTGTCAATCCCCTCTTTGGGGATCTTGAAACTTGCCATACTCCAAAATCATGAGACAATTCATTATAGTAAATCTCTCTCTCTCTCTCTCTCTGACTTTCAGAAAGAGAGAAAGAGATGTCTTTTTGATATCAGAGATATATATTTTTTGCTATTGGTTCTGTACTAATAGAGAAATTTTTAAATTAAAAAAAGGAAAAATAGAATGACTATATTATCTATCTTCTTGCTCACCTGAATTTTCTCTAAAATCTGATAAATGGGAATTATAACAAATTATTTATTTAATATTTAAATATGCGAAAGGCTACAACCTATGTGAGTCTCGACCATTCATTCACTCATTCATCCATTTAATATTTATTCAGTGCTTCTTATGTGTCAGCAATTCTTCTAAACAAAGGGAACAAAATATATAAAATGCCTTTCTTCACTGAGCTTTATAGCCTAGTAGAAGCAGTAGTCAATAATAAGTTAAATATTGCGTAGCTCTGACAGCTATTTTCACATCTGATTTCAGATACATTTTCCACCTTTTTCTGCCCAACTCTGTATTTCAGGTAATTACTCTCCCCACGCTTCCTTAACCTCAGATTTCCAGGTAGGTTTTCCCAATAGAAGGCATTTACAGAAGACTAGAAGTTATGTGGACAGGAGAATGTAGAGTACCTCACCCTCTTTTTACTTTTGTAATTGTCTTCAGCACCAGCTGTGTCTCCTGCCTCCTCCAAGTCTGCAGCTCCTGCTTGGCAGTGCCTCAGAGAAATGCAAATGAAATGTAAATTAAAAACATACTGAGATACCATTTCATATCCAGATTGATCAAAATTTAATAATCTGACAAAACCAAATGCTGTCAAGGGTGAGAAGACAAATGCCCTTTTGGTGGGAGAATTGATAAAAGCACTTTGGAAAACAAATTTTATAGAGAAGTTAAAGATAAACATATCTAACTACTCCTCATTTCTCCTAAAGATACACTTGTGCCTGTGAATCAAGAAAAATGCACAAAAATGTCTCTAAAATTACTTATTTTTTGGAATAGAAAAAAATGTGCAAAACACCCTAATAAACATTTAGAGAATAGACAAATAAATTTTGTTTATACACATACAATGGAATATTCTATCAAGCTGTAAATTAATAAATTAGAGATTGTTGAACGGATATGAATATTTTTTTAAAAAAATTGTGCTTCAAGGAAAAACAATCACAGAATATATTATTATGTATATATACATATAAATAGAATATATGTATACATGTGTATAGATACTATATGTGTAGCATAATTCCATTCATATAATGATCAAAATTTGTAAAACTAAATATTTTTCCATATATGCATGCAGAAATTGTGAATTATTTGTTTAAAATAGCAAGGCCATCATAGAAAGCAAAACTTATGGTTGTGTTTTGGGAGGGTGGATAAAGAAGAAGAAAATTTGAGTATAAAAACTTGGGAGTCTTCAAAGTGATTGGTGATGTTCTTTCTCTGAAGGTGGTGGGTACATAGCTGCTCAGTTTTTGCTGTTCTTTTTCTTTTGTTTATATCTTATCTAAACATTCTTTTGTATTTTTTCTAATTTTTTATAGTAAAAGTAGAACTTGAAGCAAATGTGTAGCTCTATAAAATTACTATCAGTACTGTGACATTATACTTATTATTGATGATAACAACAATATTAAATAATACTATCTTGTACACATTTCAAAAATATAAGAACCATGTAGGGAATACACAATTCAGATATACTAGAGGCTGACAAACCGGAGAAGGCACCATAGGAGAGAAAATAGTAAATACCATGGACATTTCTGTATTTGTTATGTCATTGTCATAGAGAGTGATAATCATATAATAATCTTCACTTTTCCATTTAATTTTTAAATATATATATGCACATATGTGTATATATAATAATTTGAATGAGAATGATTATCACAATCATGTTATTTTTCTAGAAGAATTAATTTGTCCAAACAGTTATGAATCTAAATAAAATATTTTCAATAGGTTTGAACTACACAGGGAATAAATACAGCAATAAGATGGATCCAGTTGTATCACATGTATCTATTTTTACAATACATTACATTCCTAGAAATCATACCTTAGGCTACACTATAACTATTAATTTATCTACTTGAAGACATTTGATGTTAGTGACAAAATTATTGAACAAACACGTAAGTCAATTTTGATTTAGTTGACCTTTGATGCATATTAGTTTATTTGCTATGAATGCATGCATCCTACCTGAAAGAATAGATACTCTTGGAAAGAAAATTCTTCTACCTCTCTGAATATAGAATTTCTCAATTATATGTCATTTCCCTAAACTAAAGTGATTGTCATTAGAGCATGAAATTTTTCCAAGTATGCCAAAATGATGCAGGGTGGCACATGTTTTGATATTTCTATAATAGACTCCATATAATACATACTCTCACGGTACACTTATAAATAATATTAATAACATAAAACATGTATTACTGTTTCAGGCAATATTATAAGTACTTTAAACATAATAAATCATTTTATTCTTAAAACTGTAAAAGGTACATGAAATTATTATTATTATTATTATTTTTTACAACTGAGGAAACTGCAGCACAGAGTAGTTACAAAGACTTGTCATTATTCACACAGCTCCTAAGAATGATTTGAAACCAGGAATATGCTTTAAAAAGTTCTCATCCTCAGTTGCTAAAACTTTCAGCCCCAAATGCATATAGAAATTAGGTTGCTAATCTGGGCCAAAGCTGGTGCATATGCAAGAGTAAGCGGAATAAAAGATCTGACTCGGTAGAACCATTGAAGTTAGCTCTCTGGTAAGCTTAATTATGTATGGGAAGACAATGAGTCAGTGAAGGCAACTGGTGTAATAGTGAAAATCAATAGGACAGGCTTAATGTAGGAAGAAAAAGACAGGTGGAGAGAAAGAGGGCTTCAGGTACAAGGAACAAAGGAGGGTTAGGTGAGTCTCATTCAGTACCTTGGAAAGCTCCCTGGGAATGCACAGCAACCTCTGAAACTATCTGCTGAGGCCTTTTAGTTTTATATTCTGGGGTCGGGGTATGGGAGTAGTTTTCCTTCTTTATGTTCTCAGTGTTGGTCTTTGAAAATTTTTTTTTTTCGTTTTGAAAAATCTCAAACTAAAGGTAAAGGTGTAAGTATGTGACAAATATTTCCTCACCTATAAAACATTTGGGAATAACAGTCAGATGGTGCATAATTTTGATTTGTCCCATTACTGATAGTGTTCACTTTGATCACTTAATTAAGATGTTGTCTGCCCGGCTTCTCAACTGTAAAGTTTCTTTTTTACTCTTTGCAATTACTACAATTTTGTGGGAGGTAATTTGAAATTATGTCAGTAATTACAGATGTAGAGGTGTATATGTACGAATAAGGCTCCATTATTCTTTGAGTACTTCCTTGCTTCTGGGACAATGAGATATGTTAGTCTGATGTAGACTGAAAACTAAAACCTTAGAGGGCATTTTAAATTTATCTAGGTTTCATTATCCTCCTGATTGTTAGGTTTTTCAGATTCTTACAAGCACCAAAATCAGCCTTTTTTTCAAAAGGTCACGGCTTCTTTTGAATTTCATATAATGCATGCATAAGCATATGTATGTGTGTATTTCTTTGTGTACAAATGTGTGTGTGTGTGTGTACAGAGAGAGAGAGAGAAAGAGAGAAACCAATTCTCCCTTATGCAACAAATCTCCCACCACTTCTACTGCGCCCCTGCTCTATGCAGATGCCTTCCTCACCCTGCTAGCTCTCTGACCTCCCATGCTAGGCCACAGCACCACACTGGGACTCCAGTACCTTGTATCTGGATACTCCAGAATTAATTGCTTTTAAAGACCAAATCATCTTATTAATTCTTTCAAAAATCTTAACACTTGAGATTAGGTAGAAAAAACACTTCTTCTCTTCTGACTCGAGTGCACGAAGTATAAAACCGTAGAGGGCATTTTAAACTTATCTAGGTTTCATTATCCTCCTGATTTTTAGGTTTTTCAGATTCTTGCAAGCACCAAACTTCCTGTTCTAGGATTATGATCTCTGAACCTTTTGTGATTCTACTCTGCCAAGCTGAGAGAACACATGCCTTCTTTTATTGGCTACAGATGGCTGAATTTGTAAGGAAGTATTCAGGAAGGGGCTGCAATCTTTCAATTACCAGATATAAAAATTCTTGTGAATATAAGTCTTTCTGGATTTTTTAAAGCTACAAAGTCTTCATTTCTCTCCTTAAATGTGTTAGCATAGACTGTAAAGAATTTCACAGTGAAAATGTCAGGAAAGAAAAAAGAAACAAGAAAGTCTAAGGTGTATCTTCCAGCATTAAGGTATTTAATATTTAAAGGTCTTTTTTAAAATTTATTAAAAGAATCAATGAAATATCAGTGAGGTGGAGGCAAAGAAATTATCTATCTTAGTATTCTAAGCTCAGAATTTTTTGAAGAATTTCAAAAAGTCAGTGTGTTTCTTATAAAATTATATTCTGATTCTTTAAAATGTTCAGTTCATTATGAGAGTTAGCAGCCCATGCACATAGTAGTTATAAGAGAAGGGAGTGGAAATCATTATCAAGGCTTTAAATGAAGACAGGCTATTCATTGAGGGGCTGTGTGGGACATAATGTCTTAAAGAGAAATGACAGAGGTCATATTTTATCTTTGTATCTCCAAGATCTAGTTTGACTGACACATAATAGTCACTCAAATGATGGGTGTTAAATAAATGTCCGTAACAGGCATAGTATCACTAATGGGGATCTCTGGTATTTTTTGAAATGGGCCAGATTCATTAACCCATGTTATCACAGTGAATATATGGATGAAGTGTATTCAGTCATAAAATTCGGTGACATGGTCCAGAATGACCGTGGACATTGCTCTAGAAGCACTAGAAAATGCTCACTAAGATCCCTAAAATGTGATGGGCTCCTAAGCTCTAGACTGTGTGTATGTGTGTGTGTGTGTGTGTAAGACCATGAACTACTTAGCACACATCCTCCAAGATTCATGGCCCCTAAAGGCACAGAATATTGAAGTGGACATATCTTGCAAAATCACAGTAGTTGGAAGGAAGTATGTCATAGAATTACTTCAGCAAATGGTTCAACTTGTACATAAGCAAAGGCATGTATACCTTAGTTAAATGCTATCCTTCTGGAGCTAAGTGTATTATTAAAGTAATCATTTTAGCATAAAAATACTCATAGATAAATTGTCCTAGTTCAAATGGTATAAAGTTAAAAATAAAATCACCCTTAAGGTGCTATTATTCTCTTGATCATGCCCCTGTGAACTAAAATAAAATTTTAAGGCTCACCCCCCCCACCGGCTGACTAAATGGACCCCCTTGTGGCCAAAGGAATATCCTAAAACTAAATTGCCTGCCAGGAGGAAGGAGGTCAGACATGCCTTATCATGCCCCCCTCCCTTCTTGGGAACATCCTTTGTAACCCATTACCAGGCCTAAGGGTATGCAAGACAAACCTACAGGTCCTCAATTTACACAACAAATCTACGTCCAGTGGCTTATCTCTGGTAAAGAGCTCCTTATGTTAAAGCCTTCCAAATCTTTAGACAAAGCTTCATGTCTTTAACCAATTACAGGCCAAAGAATCTTTTAACACACCTATAACCTGCAAGTCTCCGCTTCGAGATGGCCCACCTTTTTGGGCCAAACTGATGTATGCCTCCCACGTGTTGATTTATGACTTTACCTGCAACCCCTGACTCTCTGAAATGTATAAAACCAAACTGTAACCCAACCTCAGCGAGTCCACTGCTCAAGACCTCTTGGGTGTGGCTCCGGGTCATGGTCCTCAAATTTGGCTCAGAGTAAATCTCTTTAATATTACTTTACAGAGTTTGGTTTTTTTTTTCCATTGATACCCCAATTCCCATATTCTCTAGTCTTGATTTCCAGAAGTACCAGAAGATGTTTCTGTGTGATATAGAACATGGTTTCTAATAATACAGCTATATGTGGATGTCCTATTTTTAAGTGACTTTGGGATTCTAAATAATTCTGGTTATCAGAAGGTGCTGTATAAAACTGAAATGTTTCAAGTTTTACTATGTCTTAAAAGTCATTTTATAATAGATAATTCCATTCTGGTGTGGTAAAATATATATTTTCTCAGCATTATGATCAAAGTAGAGAGTTTAACAGAGCTTCATATGATGAAATCTTGCTTTGGTAGAAGATAAATATGTTTTCTGCTTTCGTTGACAAGCAAGCAATATTAATATAACAGGAATACATACCATTATACCAATTTGTGAATTTTTCTAATTTTTGAGCTTCTTTCCAATGAATTATGTAGAATAATTAAGGTATGTATGATTTTTAACATAAATTCAGCTTGAATAATTGCATTAGTTGATCATCTTTAGGTAAGCTTTTCATTCGTCCATTCATTCATTCATTTATACATCCATTTATTCCACAATAATTTGTTGTCAGCCTTTGAAATTTTCCTAGTTTCTATTCAACCTCTGGTATAGACTGTTCAGAAACATTGGGAAAAGTAAGGAAGTTATATATATTAGAGATCATGGGTTTTAGTTCAAAATTTCATTATTTAAAAATGAACAGTTCTGAAAGAGAAATAGCAGCTTTATTACAATCGATCCCCTGAGCTGTCTTTGGGGCTGGTCCCATTGCTCTCCTGGGAGAGAATTTTGGCCTGTGGCTCTGCTGAGTTACCAGAAACTGTGATTATGGATGTGAGGCTGTCATTCTGTTCTAGGGGCCGACTTTAAAGCCCAGAAGATTAACTTGAACCGGCATGAAAAATATAATTCAAGAAACTTAAAGGGAATTTTTAGAATTACCTGGGATTTAAAACACGATATTAAGCTTCATTTTTAGGACTCAAAAGATCTTCAGATCTGCCTTCTCATGCCAGTGTTTCCTGTCCCTTATTTACATAAAAGGATTTTTAAAAAGAAAATAGGACAGAAAGAGAAAATAAAGTTGATGAATAGCAAAATTAATGTTTCATGCAGAATTATAAATGTAAAGAAAACTCTGAAAAGTGTGCAGTTATAGCCTGAGCAATGTAGAGACCCCATCTCTACAAAAAATAGAAAAATCAGCAGGGCATGATGGCTCATGTTGGTAGTTCCAGCTGCTTGGGAGGCTGAGCAGAAGGATTGCTTGAGTATAGCAGTTTGAGGTTGAAGTGAGTAGTGATGACACCACTGCACTCTAGCCCAGGCAACAGAGTGAAACCGCGTCTCAAAAAAAGAAAAAAAATCCAGTTAAACTTTTCACCTAAATGATACCATCTTAAAGTGACTAGCAAAAGCCCTGTGTCTCTGTTAAGAAGCTTGGGATTATTTTTCTGGGAGAACACAGAAGATAGAATAAGAGTATTACATTCTTATCATAATTCTGAGATTTCTAAAACATAGACATGAATTTATATTCTACCACTAATTAATTAAGTTTGTATGTTCAAGCTGTGGTTTATCCCTGTGAGTGATAAATGTTTATGCTACAATTTATTCAGTGAATCACTTTAGGATTGCCTGTCCAATCAAATGAGATGGAATTAACTGTCAAATGTTTTTGAAGAGCAGGTTCCTGTAAATAGCACACTGGTTTTGATCTTGAAAGATCACATTTGTTTTAGTAATTTTAATTAATGTGTTCTAGATATCAATACATGCACCAGTGTATTCAGATGAGGAAAATAAAACAAACATGATGCTTACAGAAGCTTTGTTTTAGTTGTAATAGTCCTTTTGCCTCAGACATCTGATTTGTCTTTCTGCAAAACTCATACGTTTTTATTTGCTTTTATCTCTTATGTCCATGATCCTAGGTTTCTTACTAATTGTCCACTTTCAACTTTGTCCCCACTCTCAATTTTCTCATTGTCTCTGGTTATTCTGTTTCATCTCCTAATATTCTTCTATTCATTGCTTTGTCATGGCCCTCGTTCTCTTTGACTTGACTTAGAGGGATGTTTTCTATTTTAATTTATTTTTTATTTCAGAATATTACAGGAGTATAAATGTTTAGGTTACATATATTGCCCTTACCCAACCTGAGTCAGAACTTCAAGGGTGTCCATCCCCCAGACGGTGCACACTGCATACATTATGTGTGTATATACCCATCCCCTCCTCCCCCCTCTCATCTGCCTGACACTCAATGAATGCTATTACTATATGTGTACTTAAGTGTTGATCAGTTAAAACCAATTTGATGGTGAGTACATGTGGTGCTTGTTTTTCCATTCTTGGGATACTTCACTTAATAGAATGGGCTCCAGCTCTATCCAGGATAACACAAGAGGTGCTGTATCACCATTAGATGGCTGTTTTCATAATCCACAGGTCACTGTAATAGGATTAATGTTTTAGCCATAAATGAGATAGATATGTTTATTTTACAGATTAATAATGAACATGCAATAACTGAGTCTATATAGTCCACACTCAAAAATGATGACTGAGGCTGCTTACAATTAAGAGAGTTATTTTCATATTACCTATGGACTACATAAACCATTACCAATATGAATAATCATTATACTTTTTATAGTTATGAATAAAATTAAGAAAGCAAATGATAAGAGAAATTAATATCTCTGAACTAATGAATAAATGTTTCATGGAATTTCAAAATGGATATTAAGAACAATGGCATTAATTGTTGATGACTTTTCATGAGATAGACTTACATCTATCAAAAATCCCAAATAGTAATTCATTTTTAGATGATGCAAAGCTTGTTTTAAAAAAGAATCACTCACTCCTACAAAAAATAAAAATTTAACTATTACATTTATCTTAGATGTTATATAATTGAGCGCTGCAAATGTCCTAATAATCTAGGTATGTAAAAAGACTACAATTATTCTATAATTCTAAAACTATTTGCTTTATCTCTGCAGCAACAGCTGATATTTTCCAGAAAATCTAAAGGACACACACTTTTTTGGATTTCTTCCAAAGTAGTACATTAAATGACCTCAATTGTGCTTAGAATTTCAATTCAAAATCTCTAAGCTTGGATGTGAATTCCAGTTTGAGGTTTTTGCAGAATTTCTACTGAAGGAAAATGTGTAGCAATACAAAATAAATAGTCAAAAAATAAATGTCTAAAATGACATGTTTGAGGATAAGTGAAAATATAACAAAATCAAAAATTGATTTCTCATAATCTGTAAAGGATATATTAATATATAAAATTAATATTACATATAATTATATGCATAATTAATTTAAGATTACTTCTAACTTCAACATTCAATAAATAATCACCTTTAATATATAATTACATAAACACATAAAGAAATATTGGATTTTTTTTGTTTCATCCCAGTGCTAGTAATTCTGTTGAGATATAGAAAATCATTTCAGCTGATAATGAAAGAAAAGGCTATCGATAAAATTCTGTTTCTTATTACAATTTTCTTACTTTGTACATATTACTAAAATACTACCCTTAAAAACAGTACCTACCTTTCCTACATGAATCCCTTGCAGTTTTCTAGCAAACATTATGTAGAAATCAATTTGAATAATATTTTGTGGAGCTTCTCCATTATTATTGCTGACAAAGTCAAGAGAAATGAACATTGATTTGTGCTATATCAGAACCCTTATGTCTTTTGAATTGCAGTAATGAATACAATTAGAAGATGATATACATCCATGGAAAGAAAGTGACCTCGCCTTACAAATATTGCAAGAAACTGTTGTACAAAAGTATCAAATAAATAGCTTTGAAGAGTCCATATAGCAAAGTCTTGAACTCTTGGTAAATACAGGGTGAAAGAATAATGATTTCGAAAATGACTTTCATAATATTAAAATAATTAATCAGTAACCTCATGAAGCATTTTAATATGCCAAAACACAAAAAACTAGGACAAGTAGTCTGAACCTCTTTTCGTATTGTGAGGTATACAAAGGAGATGTAAGCACTTTTCTTCGAAATGCTCACAATCTTACTAGAAAAAAATACATTAGATTAGAATGAAAAAGCACTTCATTATTATACATTAAATTTATATACTCTGCACAATGACAATAGTTAAATTTTACTGGGTGCTTTACTTTCTTTAATTATCAACACATGCACGCATCTTCTCATTATGTCTATGGAACTGCATCATAACATATTTAATAAACTTGCCCTGATCACAGAGGTCTGGACTCGTGTACAGTGACTACAGAATCTAAGCTTTCATGCACTGTCCTACACTGCTTTAAAGATAAGAAAAGTGATACCAGTACACAGTAGAAGGGTCAGAAAATGCTTCCTGCCATAAGTGGTTTAAGTCTCAAAAAAGAGTTTGAGTTTGGAAAGTATTTATAAGCCTGGGAAATCTGTGGCAAAGACCAAATTGTCAGAGCGCATGGTAAAATTGGTGGCAGAGATGAGTCTAGATTGAGTAGGATAAATTGTGTCAGAATTCTATTGATTTTCAAGGGAGTAACAAATTATAGATTTTACACTTTAGGAGGTGGGAATATATTGACTATTTGGGAGATGTATATAAATTATCTATAAACATCTCTTGTACAAACTCTGCAGTCAATGTTAAAGAGTAGTCTAGAATAAATTATTGCAATACAGCCTGTAAGGTACAATCATAAAGTATAAATGTGCATACCTAAACCAGTGGCGGTATGGCAAGGTCTCCAGAAAAAGTGAAATTTGAGTTTTCTCTTTAAGGATAAAAATAATGTTTTGGAAAGATTCTTCTGACAACAATGGCCAGAATGAATAAAATAGAAGAAGCAACTGATGTTGGGTAGAAAATATAAGAGACATTATATTAATAGTAAAAGAGATAACATGTGGTAGAGGCATGATCAGATGCCAATTTATTTTAAGCATGATGGATTATTAGTCACACAAAAAGTTAGCCCTAAAGAATTATAATTTTATATTAATATTATACATATACAAGAGGACTCTGAGGCAGTTGATTTATTTGTACTAACCATGATGCTAATAAGACCAGGGTTATAGGGTTACTCACTCTGTTTCTTGTCCTTGGAATACAGGCCAATCAGAAATTTTACAAACCCTTTACAAAATGACAAACACAGATAATGCAAATAACTCCATGAATTTCATGTCTATGATACTCAACACTGAAATAAAGTCTTCAAAAACATTTATTCAATTAAGAGTGTGATGTAAGTATCATCACAGATTATAATGCAGTAATGGCATAATAAATTTACAAAGTACTTTGTTAGAATAAAATGTTGTCTGAGGTTTCCAGGTAGTGGTGAATATTGGAGCATGTTTACAAGTGCTTTTATTTATCCATGCATATAGTATGTTCAGCAGTATTATCTATGTAAATCAGCATCCTTTGCTGCTTCTGCCTAATAATGGCAATTACAAAAATAACAGTAATGAAAATAATATCTATGCCTTAAATAATTTTGGAATTAGATAGAACATAAACAAAAAGCTATACTTTATTTAGTACATAATACATTGGCATTATATGATTTTATTTTCACATCTTATGAACTAAGAATTTTCATGAACCTATATTACAGATGAGTAAATTAAGATTCTTTTAATAGCTAATAAGTCTCTGAGCTAGAATTAAAAACTGAGTAAGACTACAAAGCCCTCTGAATTTGCTACCATTTATACTTCCTTCTATATAAGCATTACTTATGACTCACATAGACTTTTTAAATGTTTTTCTACTCTAGCTGCCTAAAATAAATGTTTTAGTAATTGCAAAATGTCAAAATGTAAAGAATGAAAACATACAAAACTGTGCTCATGTAACCAAATCTCAAGCCACGCTAGTTCCCAGGATCCCTAAGTGATATCTCTGAAATTTAAATTTTAAATTATAACTCTAAATGTCCAAAGTAAAAAGAGGAGGACTATCTACCTTCAAATCCAATCCAGTGAATGACATGCGATGCATACCATGATCCTGTCTTGTGGACTTCTCTATAACAGATGCTCAGCCTCCCTTTTCTTTTCTCTTTAACACTGAATTTAGCTCTTGAAATCACATGTGTACAGAGGAGGAAGTGAAACACCATGTGTCAACCTTTTGTTCTAGATCTTCACTCTGCTGTCATCAAAACTCGCTTAAATAGTTCATGACTGTAGATACTTTCTCTGTGCATAATCTTTAAAGAATCAT
The DNA here is from genome assembly GCA_963575035.1 of Avahi laniger. Taxonomy (NCBI): domain Eukaryota; kingdom Metazoa; phylum Chordata; class Mammalia; order Primates; family Indriidae; genus Avahi; species Avahi laniger. Next base: position 52,657 of record CAUYSK010042947.1, read on the forward strand.
GCCAAGGTGGGTAGAGGGTCCTGGGAAGAGATAGTATTTTCCTTTTTGGTTAAGCTGTGTGTACTCCAACCTGCAATTCATGGTTAAAGATTCTACAATTTTAAGACAGTTAGTAATGGTAACTCTATACTATTGTTGTTCATTAGGGACTTCAAAGAATCCTGAATTTCTCTCTGGAATTTCTTCTATCTTAGCCTCTTGTTTTTTTTCCAGAATTGATCTTGCTTTCTGATATTTTTATCAATGATTTCAAATGTTTGCTATTTATTCATTTAAACAAGTGATAAGCATCTAATATATATGAGATCTAATATCAGGAATAGGGGATGAAAAAAAATCTCAAAAAACAAAGGAATTCACTGCCCCAAGAGTCCAGGGGCTATTTACTGTCTTTGTGGTTTAGGCCCTCATGGTACAATAGGGCGATGTGGAAAGCAGACTGAAATTATATGGTATGTTTTCATCGACATTTTCTTCCAGATAGCACAGCTTCTGATGATGGGCAGGACATCAAGGGACATAGTATTGGAGGAATGAGGGTGGATGGCTGGTGACCAAAGTCTACATTTTCACCATAAAATAAAATCTGTCTGCTATGTTCTGTAGCAATTTTTCAGGAGACATGATTTGACCTATAACATACTTAAATATAAATAATAATACATCAAGGAAGTACCTCATCAATATTACTCTGTTGAAAGGAGTCCTATGATTTAGTTTTTCAGACAGAGCTTTTAGAGATGATAATCATCCTGAATTTTCTAGCTGTGCTCAGAGAAATAAAACTAATTTTAACTTTGTTCTAAAGGTATTGCTTTAAATGGGCTTCTGGATAGCTACCAAAAAAAATGTTTATTGATTTAATTTGCTGACTAATTGCTAACAAAGAGATTTTAGTATCATCTGCCTGATAAGAATGCTTATTTGTATTGGCAGAGCCCGTAGATATTTTCTTCAGCCTGGAAGAAACTTTGACCCCAGGAAATATAAAATAATGTGTTTTTTCTGCCCATGGCTTCTATTCAGGTGAAATGTGGCTGTCATTAAAAACAGAACAAAACAAAAACAGTGCAAGCTTGCGAGGAGAAAAGAAGTTGTAAAGTGGCTAATTGCTGGGTTAAGTGGTGAAAGATCTATTATTAGCTTTTTGTAGCTCCGGCATTTGGAGGATGGGTAGAATAGAAGAATCTACAACATCCTGATTTTGGTATAAGGTACTAGTCCTAATATTAGTATCAGTTACCAGCCCATTATTCATTAGGTACTTCCATGAGGTTACTCCTAACATCAGCAGAAAGGTTTCCAAAATGGGAGGTTTCTAGGAAAATTGCTGTGGTTCAGAGAGAAAATACACTGTGAAATCTTAATAGCAATGCACTGGTTGTCACACCAAGGGCAGTAGCAGCAGCAACAACAATGAATCACGTTTCCCCTCCTCTTCCCAGTGTGATCTTCCTCCTCCTAAATATCAATAACGTGAACTTATCAATCACCTGTCTTGTTCTAGATACTGTAATATGTACTTGAATTATGCATTTTTTCATGTAATATTCCCCACACATGTTTAAAGTAAATGTTAAAAGTCTCATTTTATCAAATGTGGAAAAAAGCCTTAGCTAGGTAACATAATTAACCACATTCAACCTGAAACAGGTAGGATTCAAACTCAGGTATGTCTGTATCAAAAGTCTGTGTCTTTTTCACTCTGTTGCATTGTTTCAAATTTGCACAGGACAGCATCAGAGAATGTTAACTATTGTAATTATTTGTTCTGTTGCAATCATGATAATCGGCGTACAAATATTTAGTTATATCTCTTTCTTGAAAGAATAGCTTATTCCACACTGCATACTGCTTGAACACAGGATAGATGTCTTATATTTACGTCCATAATTTAGCAATGTTTGTGAAACAAAAACTGGAGCATTAAAAGTATGGGTACACAATTTGAACGATAAAATAAAATTTTACCTGAGAATATACAGGTGTCTTTTCATTGTCTTTTAAAATTACTTATCATTTTAAATGATTAAAAAATTACATTGATAATAAGAAGGCAAAATATCATAGCATCCATTGTATTTTGATAATAACCTACAGCTATAAGCAAAGAACATCTCTGGAAAGCTGCCCCACTTGTAATAGTGACAGATTAAGCATCTTTAGATAATGATCTGAAAAAGTGCCCTCTGCATTTAGTCAGCGCTTTAACTGCTGTTTGACTGCAACAGTTCCCTGAGCCAGATCCCAAGAGCCCCAGGATGCTTGGGCTCTTTGGAAGGACCGGCAAATGTGGGCACTGATCCCAGCCTTTCATTTTCTGGCTGAGTTTGGGTTGGGTATATTCATTGGGTCTCATATTTGTCCATTGTCAAATTACCCTCATAGGATTGCTATGAGAATGAAATAAACTAATGCATAAAAGTGCTAAATATACTATCTCATATATAAAGTCTTTTTAAATGCCTGTTTTTCAATCTAAACTTCAATTCCTTTTTGAAGATATTTATTGGATTTTTAATTTTTTATTGTAAGATAGAGGATTTCAAATAAGATGAAACTTATTAAATAATGTCCTGAAATATGAAACATGGTGCAGTGATACAAAGCTAAATTATTACTTATTTTCTAGAAATTGATGAGTTAAGTATTTCAGCTAGTTCTAGCTTCTTTTTTTATGTGGTTGTTTTTCAATCTGATTTTGCCTGAATAACCACAGGAAACCCCTTGTTAAGTGGTGACTCAGATACACTTTTCAATAATAGCTATATTAACTGACTTTTAATGCTATTTTACCTCCCACTTGCTCTCCACATGTCCCTCAGGTTTAATAAAGCTGAAAACATTTTATTTTATTGTCTCAAACTATTGATTATCTGTTTAATGTAATGTTGAGAACTCAGTTATATATTGCCTTTGCCACACTGATTAAATGAATTATCTTAAAGAAATAAGGGTTCTGCTTTAAATCAAAGAGCCCTAATACAAAATAAAGTTGTTTCTTTCATATATTACTTGAGGTTTCATTAGAAAACACACAAACTTTATTCTCAATCTTGCAAAGAAAAGAAATTTGATTGTTTTACAGCTGATTTAGGTATTCCTAGGAGCATTGGGTGACAATTTAGATTTCAACTTCTTTATTTTATTGCCAACATTAGCTTATTTAAAGAAATAAATAACAGACTCACTGACTTCAGAGAAAGAGAAACATAAATAAGGGAAAAATCCTTTGAATTTTAACCTTATGTAAAAAAAAAAAACAACTATTACAAATAAAATGGAACCTCTGCATAAGAGCAAGACAAAAATATGTTACTATTTAACCAATCCTAAGGTTTGTCTACTGTTAATAGAGACCAGTAAGAGAATAGATATGACTGAAGTATTTAATGTAAAGAAGATGTGTATGATTTCCTTCATCCATCTTGAGAGTGCATTGCTTAGACATGTATTTACTAATGGACTTGATTCCCTCGTAGGGATACACTAACACTGCAGAAAACATACAGCACCGTTTTATTCCACTGACCACATGGCCCCTACCATGGACATTTTTTTTTTTCTCAATTCGTTGTCATAGGAAAAGTATCTATCTTGTTTAGGAAAAAGCTCATCCTTTCTCACCCCAGGATCCAAACATGTCATACAAATTGGATCATCCTCTTTTTAAATATATTGACATGACTGATCACACTGATTGCCTAAGGAAAGAGCATTTGAACTAAACTATGCCATGAAATTTTTGAATCCAGAGCTGGAGAAGGGAACTCGCTGAAAGGAAACCTGAGCCCAAGAGTTCCAAAGACTGCTAATTCTAGTCTTCTGGAAGAAGCCATTCTGCAGTGGGAGAAGATGAATCAAAAATTCAAAGATTACAAAAACAATAGACAGAATGAAAATCTGAAATATTTTAAATTCTTAGCCATCTCTACCTCATTAATACCCTTTGTGATTATATGTGAGTAAAAGGAATTCTCTTTTTTGCTTTAGCTAATTCAAACTCAGGTTTCGTAACTTCCAACAAAAGATTACTGGTTTTGTCTCCGAGGAGACAGAGTTAGACTACGGAGTACAGTAGTAGAAATATGATCTCCCAATGCTTCATTTTGGAAGCAATATTTGAAAATATCTTGAGCAGTATTTTTGTTGAGACTTTTGCTATAGAAAAATATTTCTGCTGATTCACTATGTCTTCAAACAAGGCTCCGGAGGTATATTTTATTTATTTGTCGTTGCCATTATGAGGGCTGAAAAGAAACAATCTCATCACGAAAAAGTGAACTTATAAATGTATAACTTTACATACTATATAGAGGAAGAGCCAGTCTGTGTTTCCCCGTTAGACATACTGATGCTGAGACTGACCATTTACATGATTTGATTTAAAGTTACACACTGAACAAATACTTTATTTAAAAAGCAAGACAGTTGCTAAATATATCTGTAAAATACCACACAGAATTATTTTAGTTACTAAAGTAGTGTTACCATTTTCTCTTTTTTTCTTACCCTTAGTATAAACATCATTTAGATCAGTGGTCTTAAAAAGAGTTGCAAAATCACATTTCACAGGGTAAACAAGATAGTTATGGTTATATTTTATTGAATAAAATGGAAGTTAAAATTTCCTATAAGGGTTAAAATTGGCTTCTCCACCTAGTCAGCATGGCAAGTATACACGTGTCTTCTATGTACAGGATTCATTTTAAGGATAGAGTGTGAGTTCCAGAATGGTGAGAATTGATAGCAGTGCCCTGATTTATTCATTCACTTTCAGCATAGTGCAACACATTGTATTCTTCTTAGAATGCCTTAAATCTGTTTATAAATTATATTACTTGGTATCGAATAACTTAAAACTAAAAATAGACATTAAGCTTCAAAAATTCTTCATAGAACAGGCAGGTTAATACCAATTACAAAAGCACAAGTAAGCAACAAGTGTGAAGTTGGCCTTTGTCCTCCTACCACTAAGTGTCATTCTTCAGCCGCATTATAAAGATAGACATAAAAGTTCAAAAGAAATGATCCTAGTTATCAGTCCTTTATCGGATGTGTAACATGTCGATATTTTCTATATAGAACTCAGGAAAATCAGCAAGAAAAAATCAAATAACCCTATTAAAAAGTGGGCAAAGGACATGAACAGAAATTTTTCAAAAGAAGATAGACTAATGACCAAGAAACATATGAAAAAATGCTCAACATCTCTAATCATCAGGGAAATGCCAATCAAAACCACAATGAGATATCACTTATGTCCAGTGAGAATGGCCTTTATCGAAAAGTCCCAAGACAATAACTGATATGGATGTGGAGAGATAGGAACACTCATACACTGCTGGTGGGACTGCAAACTAGTACAATCTCTGTGGAAAACAATATGGACATACCTCAAAGAGCTACAAGTAGAACTACCATTTGATCCAGCAATCCCATTACTAGGCATCTACCCAAAAGAAAAAAAAGACATTTTATAAAAAAGACATCTGTACTCAAATATTTATAGCAGCACAATTCACAATTGCAAAGATGTGGAAACAACCCAAGTGCTCATCAATACATGAGTGGACTAACAACATGTGGTATAAGTATACCACGGAGTTCTACTCAGCCACAAGAAACAATGGTGATCTAGCACCTCTTGTATTATCTTGGATATAGCAGGAGCCCATTCTACTAAGTGAAGTATCACAAGAATGGGAAAACAAGCACCACATGTAGTCACCATCAAATTGGTATTAACTGACCAACACTTCAGTGCATACATAGTAATGACATTCATTGGGTGTTGGGCAGATGGGAAGGGAGTGGAGGGGACGGGTATATACACACCTAATGGGTGGGTGCGCCCCGTCTGGGGGATGGATACTCCTGAAGCTCTGACTCGGGTGGGGTAAAGGCAATACATATAACTTAAGCATTTGTACCCCCATAATACGCTGAAATAAAAAAAATTAAAAAATCAATCAATCAATAAGTATAAGCTTAAAAAAATAACTGCTTCTACCTAGAACATTAATGTCACCCAGAGAAGGAGGGAGGATCGTTTCTTGAAGAGGGTTTATTAAACACATACCACCTAAGTAAACTCCAAACTAGATTCTTTTCTTCCTTTCTTTGTCCTGTATTCTTTCTTTCCCTTCTTTTCTTTCTTTTTTCTTTTATTTCCACTAGGAAAATGGAGAGGGAAAAAGAAAGATCCTATCATTTTCCAACAAAAGAATTACTGTGTTTCTGCTTCCCTAGGGGCCTTGGTCTCCTCTGGGATAAGCACTGCGTGTGGCCTGAGGCCTGCCTGAGAGGCAGCCCCTGGATGAAGGGAGCCTTCCAGGAGGAGGGAGAGAGGCCCTGGAAGTGGGAGAAAGGGAAGCCACAAGAGGAGCAAGAGCTGATAGGGCTGTGCAGGGAGCCAGCCCCACTGAGCATACTTCTAAAAACAGCCATTCTGGATGGCTTTTCCTCTACTCTTGCTAAAATTTTCCTTCGGGAATGGGGCCTCTGTTGTCACACCGTTAGGTAGCCACAGGAGAGATTCAGAGCCCAAAGCTATTCTCTGCTGCACGCTGCTACTATGCCCCATCCCCCATGGAAGATTAATGTCCACTTGTCTTATGAGAAGTCAAAATTAACACAGGAGTGTTCCCAGTCCTCTCCCGATCTGTAAAAAGGATTCTGGCTTCTCCTGCTTAGTGTTTGCCTCCTCCACACTCTTTCAGGGAGGCCTCTTCCATCCCTAGATGGGTTTTTGACCAGCGGATGTGTCGGGAAAAAGAAAAGGGGAAAAGAGTTCCAAGGTCTAGAGATTATGAACGAAGTTGTCTTTTTAGGTGAGTTTTAAGGAAAGAGAATGAGAATAGTTAAATGATTTGAAGGTTGTTGATGGGAGAGAAAACATTGATAAAGTGTCTTTATAAATTAGTAGTTCGCACAGTATGGTCCTGAGCCCAATAGCATCAGTCAGCATGGTTTGGGGACTTGCGAATTCTCAGGCCCCACCCCAGACCTACTGAATCAGATACCCTGGGCGTGGGATGGAGAAATATCTTAACATGCCTTCCAGGTGATTCTGATGCCTGCTAAAATTTGAAAATTGTTGTTATAAACTGTTATTTCCATAGTGAATGAAAATTGGAGGTAAAAATTTGAGTTCTTTTAACATAATTGTACTCTTCCTGTGGCCATACACTTTGGTCCTAAGATTGGAAGCTGTGGATCACTGACATGGTAAGAGTTGCACTTTTCCTGCTAGTATTCATTGCACGGAAGAGTGGTCTGATGCCAGGGATGTTCATTCTGAGATACATTCTTGTTCTCATGCAGAATCCCTGAGCAGGCCAGCACTGCTGCTTGGAAAAAAAATCACAGGACACATATAACATTGAAGGACCAATCTTCTATTCTTGGGATCTGTGCTCAAGAATTGATGTTCTGAAAACCCTGTTTTCATGCACATTTAACTTTTTCTCCAGATTGTATTCCTACCTAAAACTTTACCCAGAACTGGCCAGAGGCTGGACGGTAGGAGAGAAAGCAAATTTTCTTGTGATCCAAGTTTTCTTAGCTCCCACGAGGCTATAAATACAGGGAAGTCTCAGTACTAACGCAGGTGTTTCACTCTTTCTGCTCCACCTTCTTCAGAGAGGGCCTCAGCACCTCAAGTCTCCTTTCAGTGTCTTACGTGATGCTCATAAATCAGGTTGGCAATTACCACATATCACTTGTCCACATAGGGTATCTTTTGCTGCACATCCCCTACCTGATAAGTTCAGACTCATATGGACACAGACATGTAAACAGGCTATTATACTACAAAGGGATTTCTTTAAACCTGCTTTTTTTAAAAAAAAATAAATAAAAGCAAGACATATGCATAGTTTAAAAAATGACTATAATGAAAATATATGAAACAAAAAATAACACTGCCTTCTCTCACTCTCTACTTCCCATTCCCCAGTTTTTTGATCATCCTTAGAGAAATGTTTTATGCATGCTAGCATACATACTGTTTTATTCACACAAATGGGATCATTTAGTGCATACTATTCTACACTTACCTTCCTCACTTGATAGCTTGAAAATAGCTTAGCAAAATTTTTTATGGCATCATAATATTCCATCATGAGAATGTGCCATAATTGGAAGAATCAACCTTCAATTATAACCCTTTCCCATTTTTCCCTTTCACAGAGAATGTTGTAATGAACATTCTTGGATGTATAATATGATGTAGTTCTGTGGGTGTATCTGTGATTAAACTCTTGCCCATGAATCAAAGGGGATAGGCATTTATAATTATGATTGATATCACCAAAATGTACAACTAAAATATTATACCCAGTTTTCTTCACATTGACTTGGAATGAGAGTTCTTATTTGCTCATTCACTCAATACTGAGTACAGTCGGTCCTCCTTATCCATGCGGTTTCATGTGCACAAATTCAACCAACCTTAGATTAAAAATATTAAAAAAGAGAAAAAAAAACAACACAATGATAAAAATAATACAAATTAAAAAATACAGTATAACAACTATTTATGTAGCACTTAAATTGTATTAGATATTATAAAATAATCTAGATATGATGTAAATTATACAGGAGGATGAGTTAGATACAAATACTATGTCATTTTATACCAAGGACTTGAACATCTGTGGATTTTGGTGCAAGACTGTGGAACCAACCCCCCAAAATATCAAGGATTGACTGTATTATAAAACTTTATATATTTTTGCTAATCTAATAGGTAAAAAAATGGAACTTTGTTGTTTGGATTTGCATGTCTTTAATTTGAAGAAAGTTGAACATTTTTTCATACATGTATTGAATATTTGCATTTGTTTTCCTGAAAACTGCCTCTCATATTCTTTTCCCATTTTTCAGTTGTCCTATTTATATTTATTTTTATTGATTTGTATGAGTTCTTTGTAAAATAAGAAAATTATTTCATTGTCTCTTGCATGTGTTGCAAGAATTGTGTACCACTTTATCATTTGTCTCTTGACTTTGGTGGAATTTGCTTCCATAAAGACATTTTAATTTAAAGAAATCAGTTTACCTCATTTATAATAGCACCAGAAAATTAAAATGCTTTAAAATAATCTTAAGTAGAATACAAAAGTCTTGTACACTAAAAACTGAAAAAAAATTTACTCAATTACCCTGATTTGATTATTACACATACTATGCCCGGATCAAAACATCACATGTATCCTGTACATATGTACAACTATTATGTAACTACAATAATTAAGAAAAATTTTTAAAAAATAAAAAATACACAAAAAAACCCTAAAAACACTGATGAGAGAAATTAGAGAAGACTCAAAAAAAGGAAACACATCTCGTGTTTATGAATCAGAAAAATCAATATTGTCAAAATGTCCATATTACTCAAAGTGATCTGTGGATTCAGCGAAATTCCTATCAAAATATCAATGGCACTTTTTCTGGTAATGGGAAACACAATCCTAAAATTCACATGGGACCAAAAAAAAAAAAAAAACCCAAAATATCCAAAGCAATCTTGAAAAATATGAAAAAAGCTGGCGACATCACACTTCACGATTTCAATATATATTGCAAAGTTGTAGTAATTCTAATACTATGATACTGGCATATAGACCAATGAAATAGACTAGAGAGCCCAGAAATAAATCTAAACATTTATGGTCAACTGATCTTTAACAAGAGTGCTAGGGATACAGAATAGAGAAAGGATATTTCTTCTACAAATGATGTTGGGAAAACTGAATATCCACATGGAAAGAATGAAAGTGGACCGTATACATCACACACTAAAACATAGGAGAAAAGCTTCATGGCATTGGAACTGACAATGATTTCATAGAAATGAGAACAAAAGCCCAGGCAAAAAAAATGACAGTGAAAAGTTAACCTATAGAATCAATAGAAATATTTGTGAATCATATATATGACAAGGAGTTAATCTTCAAAATATATAAGGAGCTCCTGCAACTCAAGAGCAAAATGGGCTAAAGATTTGAATAGACATTTCTCCAGAGAAGACAATACAAATGCCCAACAGATTATGAAAATGTGCTTAACATCACTAATCATCAGTAAAGAACAAATCAGAACCATAATTAAACATCACCTCATACCTATTTGAATGGCTATTTTCAAAAACTGAGACAAAAAGAAATGTTAGCTAGGATGTGGAGAAAAGGGAATCCTTACACACTGTTGGCATAAACACAAAATGGTGCAGCCACTATAGAAAACAGTATGGAGGTTCCTTAAAAAACTAAAAATAGAACCACTGTGCAATCCAGCAATCTCACTTCTGGGTATTTATCTAAAAGAATTGAAATCGAGTTCTTGACGATACATTAGCATTCCCATGTTAACTGCAGCGCTATTCACAATGGACAAAATGTAGAAACAATCTAAATGTACATCAGTGGATGAATGAATTACAAAATGTGATGTGTACATACAGTAGACCTTTTTCAGCCTTAAAAACATGTAACAATATGGATGAACTTGGAGGAAATTATGCTAAGTGACATGAGCCAGTCACACAGGAAGGACATCTACTCCATGATTTCACTTTATGAAAGTGAAGAATAGAATGGTGGGTTCGAGGTGCTGGGGGATGGGGAAAATGGTTAGCTGCTAATCGAAGGGTATAAAATTTTAATTGTACACTTAAAAATCTGTTATGGGATAGATCTCATGTTAATAGTTCTTAACACAACAAAATTAAACAAACACACAAAAAGACCAAAGAGACAGAGGACACACTCACCAGTCTCTGTGTAAGACTATTTACCTGGACTTGGAGTAGGGGGAGTAAAATATTTCACCCTAACCAAACATAAACAATCTATTTAAAACATTTTTTCTGAGTCTATTTTTTCAAAGAACTATTAAGTCCTTAAGATCAAAAAGTCTTTTTAATCTTCTTATATTTGTATAATGATTAGAAAGGAGAGAGATAGATCTGATATTAAAATCTCTTATATTATAGGCAATGGAAACCAAATAAGAAGGACAACTGTTGTCATCTTGAAGACTTGAGATGAAAGAGTCATGCTGTCTATGTATAATTTAGGAGCCCCCAGGACCTGTGCTGTTCCGATGCTTCAGGTGCAGGCACTGCAGAAATGCGGATAAAAACCTTTGTGACCATCCTGATCTAACAAAACAATCGAAACGAGAGTCAGGAACCACCTGCTCTAATGCCACATGTGCAGATGTCATTTGATACCCTACCCAACATTTCTGAGCTGAACCTGAGTGACAGACCCTCCTTATTCCCTGGCCCCTACTCCGGTGAGTATTGCATAAAACGTTGTAGATGAAGAAGAGACCTCTGCCTAGGTCAGGAGTGACACATGCCACCTAAGACATACCTAAAAGAACAGCCTTTTGTCATGCTTAAAATGACTTCTTGTCCAATTTACACAAGCTAAGGAAAAGTTCCCTGTTGGAGAAGCCAGGCCTGCTGGTGCTAAGCCAGACCGGAGAGCTGCAGGAGGAACTGAGACGCCTACACAGCCAGCTTGTTAAGGGAATGACAGCCAAGGAGTTCAAATGTTTCCTCTCCCTTGTTTTGGATCCTATTTTTACTCTATGACGTTATGATCAATAACATTATAGAAGAGACGTACATAGTGGTGTCTGAGTTCCTACCAGTCCCTGTTCTTTTATCTACCATCCCTGCTGAACTTTGTAGACATGATGGGTATCCTAAAGGACTTTTATCAGATGAAATATAGTCAAAGTCTAAAGTGGAGTTTATTGAAGAAAAAAACCCCAAATCTACCAACCTCAACCTTATCTCCAAGGTCTTAAGAAGGAATTTTTCTCACTCTTGGAGTTTCTTATCACACATTTTTTTTTATTGCATTTCAATTAGAAAATTTTTCTGCTAGAGACTTGCTGACAGACTAGAGCTTGACCTGTAACAAAGGACCTGAGCTATGGGTTTTACTCACATAATAATTTAGCAGAAGACTTAAACCAGTGTTTTATGCTGAAGCTTTTTTTTTTTCCTTTACAACTAATTGCATTGCTTGGAGTGCTTTAGCCTAAGGGATAAGAGAGAAGTTTCCGGTTTTCCTTTGCTCTTCCATGAAAAGAGGTCTTAAATGAATGACTTGTGACACAGCCTTACACGCCATAGCAGATCTCACTACATATTTCGTGCCCAGCCGTCACTCACTTTCAGCTGCTTTCCTGTAGCATAGTGCAAAGGAATGCTAAATGTGTGTATATACACATACCCAGGCAGAGGAAACTATGCTATTGCATCTTAATCCTGAACCATTGTCCAGCAATCATGTTTCCCCTTTCCTGGCCAACACTAAGATAGGGGTCAAACTGCTATCAAATGCCTGAACTGCTGCTGGAAGGTCAAGGTTGCTGTTTTTCCTAACCATATAATCTAAAGCCAAATCTCTCTTTCGTGGGAACTGGGGCCTTATGAATTCCACTGCACTGAAAGTCTTTTTCATGAACTTCAGTATTATGGACAAACATTCAAGAACAGCTAAGAAAACACTGAAAAATAAAAGGCACAAGGAGGGATTAACTCTATAAAATGTAAGAACATAATATAAAGCCTGTGTTATTAAAAATGTATGCTATTCTCAGTGGTATGAACCAAGGAATAGAATGAAAAGTCCAGAACTAGAGTCATACACATATGGAAAGTTGGCATATGATAAAAGTGCTATTTTAATAACTAGGGCAAAAGAGCATTTTAAGAAATGTTCATAGAACAACTGAATAACTGAATAATCATTTGAAAAGAGATGATATTAGATACACATCCGAAACTCAGGAATAAACTTCAAAATAATGAGATCTAAATGTAAAAAATGACAACAGAGATGAAGTAGAAGAAAAATGGCAGAATTGCTTTATAAGCTGTCCACAGAAGAGGTTTTCCAACTATGACTTAAGATACAGTAAAAGTAAGGATTTATATTTTTAATCACCTAATAATAATGTTAATGATGACAATAATAATTGCAATAAATTCTGCATGGCAAAAAGGTGTCATGAGCAAAGGCAAAAAATAAGAACAGCTGGGAGAAAATATTTATAATATATACTGAAGACAAAAGGTCAATAACCCTAATATATTAAGCACTCTTTAAACTTGAAGAAAAAAATTCCCCAAACTAAAAATAATGGGCATAGCATAGACAAGTTATCAACATATATGAAAATGGTTTCTAAACATAAGAAAAGATGCACTACTGATTAACTACAGGGTGTAGATGGGAATAGAATGGGCAGAATGGCATAGTGACATTTCACTCAGTGTATCTTTTATACTGTTTTGACATTTGTAAGCATGTTGACATTTGACTACTCAATAAATAAAATAAAGCCACAAAAAAAATAAGTTCAAAAAGGAAAACGGTTTACAAGCAAAATTATGTAGCTTATTTCCAGTGAATCATCACCACATAGATAGGGACAAAACAGAGCTTAGGAAATTGCAGACTTTTAACAAAATTTGCAGTGGGAAGGTTTAGCAATTCTCACACTGTTTTCTATGTATTCTATAATAAAGTACATAAGTAAAATAGATTGAAAATAATGGAAGCCAGGTTCTCACTGTTGAGGAAGAGTTAATAGAGGGAAGACAATATTCCTGTGCCATTGGATTGTAATTGGAGTCATCAAGATGAGCATATAAACTCCTAATACACGTTTATCTATATATTATATAAACTGAATCTAATCTGTATCTAATATCAGTGTGTGTGTATGTGTGAATAGTTTCCTAGTTCTGTCCACTGAAAGAGCCTAAAAGCAATGACGCACCAATAGTAATGGGTACACCTAATGTTCACTTAAGGCAATGTGGGCATCTTGGAGAAATGACTGATTCCAGGACTGGAGCAAGAAAAATGTAAGATGAGCCTGAAACATCATATGCCACCAATTAACCAGAAAGTAAAAATGTGTAAACATGCTAAGAACATGGTACAGTGGTTGAATAAGCTCTTCTAAGGTTTGAATGTGTCCTTCAAATTCATGTGTTGGAAACTGAATCTTCGATATGGCATTATTAAAAGGTAGGTCCTTTAAAAGGTGACTGGATGAATCCATCATGAATTAATGGATTAATGGGTGATCAGGGGAAGGGAGCTGGTGACTATGAGAAGAGGAAAAGATACTTGAGCACACTAGAATGCTCAGCCCCTTGGCCACATGATATCCTGCAGAGACTCTGGACTTTCCAAAGAGTTTTCACCAGCAAGAAGGCTCTCACCAGGTACAGCATCTTGACCTTGGATTTCTCAGCCTCCACAACTTTGAGAACTAAATTCCTTTTTTTGTATAAATTTCCCAGTTTCAAGTATTCTGTTATAAGAAACAGAGAGTGAACTAATACATTATTTCACTAGCCAAATATGAATCAATTTGAACAATGAAATAATGATAGTAACAGGATATTACCCACTAAATAAAATAAGAATTAATCTGTTTATATCAACATAAGTAAAAAAATGAGTATTTAAATAAATAAAGACATGGAAAATCTTTATATAATAGTAATATGATGATTAATATACTTACATAGGATGATGGAGTTAGAAAATCACCTTTTATCATCATCATATTTATAATTGATGCTGGCAAGAATCAGCAACAAATACAATACTAATGGGTGAAAATATGATAAGGAGCTAGATATTCTCATGGTCTCGGACTATCTCCCCACAAATTATTTATTCATTACAAAGAGGAAACAGACATTTTAGAGTAGAAAACCTGGCAGACACAACCATAGCCAAGTGATTTAAGTTAACATTACCAATACTGGTACAAGCAAAAATAATTTGCCTCCTGATTTAATACAGGGAGGAAAACACAACATTGCTTTTGTGGTATTTCTTCCAAAATGCATAATATAAATTCCAGCATAGTGAGACACAAGATAAAAATAAACTGAGGTAAATTACACAAAATCTCTCTAAATTAATTTAAAAAATGTTAATACCAAAAAAGACCACAAAAATCTCATGATACAGGTTAAACTAGACTAAAATGACATATTTCTTAAATGTTATGTTATATTGGACTAGGAAAAAATAGCTATTAAAGACAATTTAAAAGTTTGAACTTAAATTATGGATTAGATAATAACATTGTATCAAGTTTAAATTTTCTGACTTTGTTAATGATTGTTGATAATATGAAGTAATGTAATGCAATGTCCTGTTTAAAGAAATTAAATGCTGCATTATTTAGGTGTAAAAAGCCATAATGTCTACCTAGTTATTCAAAATAGTTCTGGGGATAGGAATAGAGAGAGAGAAAGAGAGAGAAATTAAATAAATCAAAATTTTAGCAACTGGTGAATGCCGATAAAGGATATGTCATTGCTCTTTGTACTATTTTTGCAAACTTTCTGTAAATTGGAAATTACATAAAAATAAAAAATGTAAAATCTGTGGGCATAAATATCATGGGTAAAAAATAGAAATGTTCAGCTACTCAAAATAAAGGTATATGTATGAATACATATACAATTTTACATTTAAATAGTTTGTTGTAGCTTTACAGATTTTATGTGCAATATCTTGTTTGTAACTTGAAGTAAATAATTGTTAGTGAAAAAATAGTATTTTTCTTATGTGAGAGATGCATAGCCTGAGGCTTTTGGATATTTTGAACTAAGCTTAAAATCACAGTAAATAATCATATAATTTAATAGCAAATATTCCAACTCCAAATTCTTTTTTTAAAATTTCTACAAGGTCATCGTTTTTGGAAGGGAATTCTTAAGGGAGATTATTTTTTTCCCTATCATCCAGAGTCAAGGTCCAGTTAAGCAAGTTTTCTTTTTTCTTGACAGCGCAGATTTTTTAAATTTTAAATTGTTCATACCTATTTTAGAGTATATGGTCTTAGTCTGGCGGTCTCTGATATACTTTCCTAAATTTTTTACCCAGCCTTTGTCCTGTTTCCCAAAAATGGCCCATTAAAATCTACCGCTTAACTTACTTGGAATTGACAGCTGCTTGTCTGATCGCTCACCCCTCCGAATTGTGGCTTTCTTATGTTATTAAGTGACTGAGAATTTCCTGTCTAGCTTCCCAGCTCAGCACTGAATTTTAAGGTTTTCTTTGAACTGTTTTATCATGAACGGCACTTTTAGAGGTTTCATAATAGAGAGTTTTCAGAAGCATTAATCAACATTTTGCCTGAAATAGAATACTCTGTTGTTGTTGTTATTTACAGCCTTGGAGAGTAAAATTGGGTCAAGGAAAGAAAACTCATGCATTAATAGCCAGTAGTGGCTCATTTTATCTGAAAATTTGCTACATTTATTAGAAGGACAAAAGAACACGATTTTTAAAAAATATTTAACTTACCCATACTAAAATCTTATTTGATTGTTAGCTATAAGAAAATATGCTAAAATTTATTTTTGTCAAAATATTTCATGTTCTGTATTACAAATGCTGTATTATTATAAAATGTAAGATACGTATGTGTACATTTAATTTTACTAACCTATAAGAACATTGTCAGAAGAGGCTAATACTTGTAACAGACAATATGCTCTTATAAATTGATAAGACAAACACAATCTAATAGAAAAATAATTACTGCTTGTGAAGAAGGTTTTCTCAGAAAATTAAATCAAAACACTCAATAAATATATGTAAAACTATGGCAAATTTCACTATTAATCATGTTACATCTTTTACCTCCAAAGAGAAAAAAGCCTAATGCACCCTATTTCTGCCAGGGCTTAAAGAAAACAACACTTTACATATTGCTGGTGCTAAAGACAATAGTTAGTTTCTGGAAAACAATCCGTCATTACTTATATGTCCTTCAACAAAGCAAACCCATTCCAAGAAAATGTGCCACTCTTTAAAAAATAAGCACCAAGAAGAGAGACTATATAGGTACAAAGATGTTTACCACAACATGCTTTTTATAGGAAAAAACTCTGCAAAAATGGCAGTGTTGAAAGCATGTGAGTAATTGAAACAATTATGATAGAGCTGCAAACTGGTATAATAGGCAGTCACTAAGACTAATAATTCTTATACCTCCATTTAGCATAAAGGCATATCCATAAGGTATTGTTAAGCAGAAAAAACAATAGAGTTTGTACAAGTATATTCCTATTTTAAGGGAAAAATGTGAAGATTTTTATATGTGAAATCTTATGTATTTATATGCTATTTATACCCATCTATGTATGGTATTTGTGTATATGCTATGTAAATGTATGTTATATATTTGTGTAAAATTATATAGGCTTGGAGAAAAATATATGAAAATATACCTAAGAGGTGGTTGAAAATGTATATGGGTTGAAGAGAATGGAGAATTAGGTGAAAAGAATGCAAGCGATGAAATAAAAAAGAAATTCTGTATTCTTTAAAAGATAAAATTATCTGTGCATTTATATAACAAATATATGTGTGGAAGATACTTAGAATGCCCGAAAGTCATTACACTAAACATTGTTTTAAATCATCTTAAATTGTTAACTATGGAAAAACTCATATACTACTGGAGGGACTGCAAACTAGTACAACCTTTTTGGAAAGTAATATGGAGATATCTCAAAGAGCTACAAGTAGAACTACCATTTGATTCAGCAATTTCACTGCAGGGCATCTACCCAAAGGAAAAAAAGACATTCTATAAAAAAGACATCTGCACTAAAATGTTTATAGCAGCACCACAATTGCAAAGATGTGGAAACAACCCAAGTGCCCATCAATTCATGAGTGGATTAATAAAATGTGGTGTATGTATACCATGGAGTTCTACTCAGCCACAAAAACAGTGGTGATCTAGCACCTCTTGTATTAATCGTGGATAGAGCTGAAGCCCGCTCTACTAGGTGAAGTATCACAAGAATGGAAAAACAAGCACCACATGTACTCACCATCAAATTGGTATTAACTGATCAACACTTAAGTGCACATATAGTAGTAACATTCATTAGGTGTTGGGCAGATGGGAGAGGGGATGGGTATATACACACCTAATGGGTGCTGTGCACACTGTCTGGAGGATGGACACACTTGAAGCTCTAACTCAGGTGAGGCATAGGCAATACATGTAAACTAAACATTTGTACCCCTGTAAAAAATTAAAAAATATTGTTAACTACATTTAAAAATGAATTTCTTTTCAAATTTGATTGCAATTCCACCACAGAGTATTAGCTATTGGATCTTAAGGTGGAGAAGACTTCAGTCTACAAGTAAATTGATTTGACACTCTGCAATTTTAAAGTGCACATGATTAAAAACAAGCATCTGTCTAGATTGGCTCTTTATGTAATAACTTTAAAAGGTGTTGTAAATTTCAAACAATTATATATTTTTAAGGGGAAAAATTTAATTTAGACATTTTTAGAAATAATATGAGCATAAATGAGTGAATCCCATATGTTGGGAACTTCTCAGCTCACATCTCCATGGCTTGGGGCCTTTCTCCAGACATCTCAGCAGCCTTTGAGGAGGGAAGTGTGTCAACTATACTCAGGAACAAGCTTGCTTCTTTTTCTGCCCCAGCATTTCTATCAAGTTTTGCTGCTCGCAAGATAAAGAAGAGAGTGGGATTCCCTCATGCCTCTGCTGGCAGATTCTAGATGAAGAGCATTGCTTCTCTCTGTCTGTGTTGCTCCCTGCTGTGGCCCCAAGGGGGTTCGAGCCTGAGTGCTAAATACCACTGCATCTCTTGCAGTTCATCATGCTTCAGAGTCCACTTGTGATCCATCCAGAAATAGTGTCACGGTCCGTTTTTCCAAATTCATTCTTTAATTTGTTCCCTAAGGCTTACGGCAAACTCTCTCATGAAAATGACTTTTCCAGCTTTTCATTATCAGTACTCACAAGCAGAGCATTGACTCTGGCAGGACTCGACACCATGCTTTTCATTTGATTGTCTTCTTCTCTCTCATTCTCTTTTCCCAAGAGCTTAGGAGCCACTTTTTCACCTTCAGATACTTACATACACATCTACAATTCTACACTGTAAATTGGAGCATGGCTTGATATTGTGGATATGTAAATGGAGCTGGGGTGGGCGTGAGGACTCTTCTTGTCCCTTGGACACTCCATTTTGATTATGGGTCAGCCAGAACAGCTTTTCACACATAGCTAGTTAAAATTATTTGAAAGTGTATATAAACTTGAAACAAAACTTAACTAGCTCGTCCTAGGGGAAAACTTCATAAAGACTATTGGATCTTTAGAGGACTAAAACAGATAGTCAAAAAAAAAAAAGAAAAAAATCAAGAGTGTATAAAACATAAAAATGTAATCATGTTAAAGAGATATAATTTTGCTTCATTTATATTAAAAAAACTAGTGGGGCACATGCATAAATACTAATGATAGGTAGCAAGTATTAGGAAAAATAATATCTATGATATTTAGAACACACATCATTTTATTTTGTATTGGTATGCTTCAAAAGAGTTAAATTTTTCAATAGTCATATAAAATAATGACATATTCAAAGGAAGCAGTGTAAATTGAATGACAAAACTTTTTCAAGCAGAATCTTAATAGTATGAATTATGGTCAGTTTATAATGTCACCAATATTACCAGACAGGATGCTCAACCAAATAGATCCAATACCAGCAATGACCTTGGGAAGGAGATATGTGTGCTTTATAACATAGCATTTTAGAATTAGCAGTAAGTAATGGGGTTGGCAAAGATAACCATCAAATAAAAAACATAAGTAATTACTGCAGCAATGTAGAAAGGATACATGAGTCTGGGAAATGAGCCAAAATAAAGGTTATAGGAAGAGTGTTTTTTAAAATGACAGATAGGACCTAGAGAATAAAAGGAAAGTTTGGTGCCAAAAAATTATGGGGGTGCTAACTCTTAACTCATGAATCTGAAAAAACAGAGAACATGCAAAGAAAAAATATATAGTTGGCTTACAATCAAATTTTAAAATCCCTAAATTAGTGTTTTTTTCTAATAAATACATGACTTTTTTCTTATTTTGTAAAATTAATTATAATCTCATTGATTTCAAAACAAAAACATTTAAGATAACAATCACGTGTCAAGCAATTGTATTTAGTGTGTTAATTCAAGTGATATACATAGACAACTTGAATTTATATTTTAATATAGAAGTATTCCTACATCAGACAATTCTAGGGCTATCTGAGATATTTCATGACATGTGAAGAGGAAGACATTTAGCTTAGAACAGTCTATTAATACGTGAGAGCAGGGGAGGACTGTGAATGAATTGCAAACTAAGAGGGAAATGAAATGATGACACTTTAAAGAATCAAGAAACTGAAAAGAGAAAGTCAGGAAGGCAAAAGAAGGGCAAAAGAGAGCCTACTATAAAGATGTAAGTATTTTATGGAAATTATAGGACTTGACCAAGACAGCAAAGGTTTGGGCAGAAGTACCAATCAGGAGTCCAAAGAAACACAGTTTTCACCTTACATTTCTCATGTTACACAAACACACACACGAGTGCTACCATTATACAAATGAAAGAACTGTAAGATCTCTCTCTCTCTCTCTCTGTGTGTGTGTGTGTGTGTGTGTGTGTGTGTGTGTGTGTGAAAGCAGATTTAATATCACAAGGAAGTACCTAGGATGTACTGAGTTTTGAAGAATCACGTAACAAAAGACCAAAAAGGAAATATATTTCTTTGGCTATTAGCCAAATCTAACTTCCATTTTCCCCAACTTTTTTTTAAGTGATATAAATTCTCTACTTGTTTAACTATGATTAAAACTATAAGTAGGTTTCAATGTTTGCTTTTGTAATCTTCTACATACTAAATGAAATCAGGCAAAGGAGGGTGTTTGGTGACTGTATTTTGTGAATTCAAAACCCTAACCTTTCAAACTCATCCCCGAACATGTGTAATTCATTCCAGCTCTATTGAGTCATCTTAATCAAATGAAACAAATGGCAATTATTTTCAATTACATTATTTTGTAAGTTTATATTTAATCACACTTTTGGGATTATAATTTTCCATTTTTGCACACTTTTATTTATTGAATTAGCACTTAAAACAAGAGTTGTTCTAATTAAATTGACCATGAACTTGAACTGGTAGGTCTATAATTTAGAACTTACACTTCCTAATGCAATTTTTAAATGGACTTTAACATATATCTAAATTCCATCTAATAATTACAGTAAGCTTTTTTTTTAATCCAGGAGTTACATGTCTAACTTGTAAATCGGATCTATTGCTCCTCCTACTGGCAGTATTATTTTGGCCATTTAGCTATTCCATTATTTGTTAACCCATCACTTTGAAGACTTTCTTCCCTGCTTACAGTGATTGTGAAAAAGATATATACAATAATTTAAACCACAATGAGATATTGCCTTACCCTTGTCAGAATGGCCATTATTAAAAGTCAAAAAAGAGTAGATGCTGATGTGGATGCAGAAAGAAAGGAAAACTTAATACACTGTTGGTGAGACTGCAAATTAGTACAGCCTTTATGGAAAAAAGTATGGAGATTCCTCAAAGAAATCAATATAGACTTACTATTTAACCCAGCAATCCCACTACAAGGTACCTACCCAAAGGAAAAGAAGTCATTTTATCAAAAAGACACCTGCACTTGAATGTTTATTGCAGCACAATTCACAAATACAAAGATATGGAATTAGTCTAAGTGTCCATCAATTCATGAGTGGATTAACAAAATGTAGTATGTGTATATACCACAGAGTACTACTTAGCCATTAAAAGGAATGAAATAATGTCTTTCATGGCAATTTGGATAGAACTTGAGACCACTATCCTAAGTGAAATTTCTCAGGAGTGGAAGAAGAAACATCACATATACTCTCTAATAATTTAGAACTAATCGGTGGCACACATGGGCACAGAGTGATGTAAAAATCAATAAGGGGGGAAGGGGGAGAGTAAAAACCTAACAGGTCCAACGAACACTATTCGAGTGATGGGCACACTAATAACCCTGACTTAAGCATTGTAAAAGTTATCCATGTAACAAAAACATTTGTACCCTCTTAATATTTTGAAATAAAAAAAGACATATGCAAATTCAGGTCAAAATTAATAGCAAATATTTTATGCATTAGTAATTTTATAATTGGTTAACATGTTGAAAATGTTTATGACTTATGAATAAAAATTAATTTTTATTTGGTTTCACACATTCTTCAATTATAGAAATATGATTATATTTCAAATTAGAAAATTGCATTCATTTTCCACTTTCCTGTGAACTATTTTTCCATAATAACTATAAAGTAATAAGATGCCAAAACGATGATGAAGAGAGTTCTGGTTCTGCTTAGGGTGTAGAAAGCATTGTTTAAAAGATGATCAAAAATTAAAATGTAGGGTTTTAAAAAAATTCCTCATAACACCATAGACCTTCATAAATTACCATGCTGTTTGAGGAGAAAAGCTTTGTTTGTCTTATATATCCTGTATCATATCTCCAGCTTGTAACAAAGAAATGGCTCTTAATATTAGTTGAATTACAATACAGTTTTACTTAACCAAGTGCAGAAGACTGTCAATCATCTTATTATCCCTATGGTAGGGTTAGGATTAGGATTAGGAATAAGGATTGAGTTC
Organism: Avahi laniger; assembly: GCA_963575035.1. Lineage (NCBI taxonomy): Eukaryota > Metazoa > Chordata > Mammalia > Primates > Indriidae > Avahi > Avahi laniger. Next base: position 75,259 of record CAUYSK010042947.1, read on the forward strand.
AATTTTAAAGTCTGTCTACCTTTGAAAATAATTATTAATAGTTTATAAAGAAGGAAATGATTGCTTTTTATTTTTTGAATTAAATATTTAGGCAACTGGGAACATTGGATAAAAATGTTTAATAAAAATGATTACTTTAAAGGCTTATTTCATTAGAAAAACTTACAACCGATGGCAATATCCTGGGAGAAAACATGGTGGTTCAGACATAATAATTCCAATTCTCAGCAACATGGAGCACATGGAGAGAAGACAACTGGGGTCTGATATGGATTGTGGACCTGTATTTATGGCTGCTGAGATATTCAAATAGGTAAGCACTCACTCCCTGCTGTTGTAGGAGAGTAACAAAGTAAGTCAAAATCTAGGATTTTTTTCTCAGGAATCATGCAGAAGGGCCACCATTTTCTGAGAGATTCTTCCATGGTAGTAGGGAGACAACAAGCCATATTAGGAACATTCTGTGATCACTGAAGAGGATGCGGGATGTCCACTTAGGCTTGTGGATAGGCCAACACAGTAAATGGAAATAGGCTAAGAGAGTCACAATCCAGGATGTAAAGGATTCCTTCTGTAGTGGTGCTCATTGACATTCAAGTAGAGCTGCTAAGTAATGTGGAAATCAAACAGTTAATACAAATCTCTCCTCATTAGACGTTAAAAATATTTTTGAGTGTTTAAGAAGAGCAAAAACCAGCACAAATGAGCAGCGGGTGCCAAGGCCAACTCAGTAAGAACAGAGGATCTTTGCCCTGCATCTTCATTTTTATTTCCAGCTGTGCATAGAAAATTCAAGACCCACAGATCTTAATTGCAAACAAAGTCATTTGAAAGTTTCTTCTTAATTGGGACAGGCATATTAAGAACATTTCCTGTGTTGTTTTTTCCTTTTATTTCAGTTATCCTGAAGTAAAGTTCATGTCTTATCAACTGTTCTGGAAGGAGAAACCAAACAAAACAAAAACTAAGCGAACCATATTTTGACAGCATCCTCAATAACATAATCTCTTTGGTAAACAACGCAAAAAAATAATTTCCCAGGATGTTAGAGCTTTGGACCTAAGTTCTGAAAGAGCTTAGCAGTGTTTTTATTGTTTGTTTATTTCCTGATGGAAGTGGCAGTTTTCCTATTGATTTTTCAACATCCCCTGAGTGTATTCTGAAATGTCCATGTAGTCTTCCATATAATCTATCAGTCCACGCCGATAGAATCGTCTAAACCTATCAATCATAAAGGATTTATTAAACCCAAGCTGTGCACCTAGTATTCTAGGGAATAAGAAAGAACTGAAGGACACGTTCCTTACTGTAAAATGATGAAGCTGTAATTTGTCATAATCAACAATAAAACTGTGTAGCTGTACATAGGAAGTATATAATCTGGTAAAGAATACAATTTCTGTAGCTGCTTAAAGAGAGGGTGGAAACGTTAATGACAAATTTGGCATGTTGACTTTTTTAGGAATAGAACATTTTGCTACCTCATATTTTTTCTTGCTTTTAAGTTTGTCAAATTGGACTTTTTAGAATGGATTTCATTTTGTTTATCTTTCCAACTACCTTTTGGATGACACTGACATTTAGCCTCTTCTTATTCTAATATTTAGATTTTAACCATATGTGTGTTGGCACTCCTTGTTTCAAGATTGATATGATAGCACATGTGATGGAACAAACAATCCTATGTACTGATCATAGCATGATTGTTTACCTTTTTATTGTATTTAGTTCTTAGGGGGAAATTGAAGAATATCAATATCTTCAATCCTAATCTTTGTCAATTTAAAAATTCAAACTAGAACTTTAACTAAACAAGCTCATTTCAGTTTCAGGGTGTGCTGGTTTATGTGCAGTGAAGACACAGAGTGAGGGGCATCACGTATACAGCAGCACCATGAGTTGGACAGAATCCGTAGTCACTAGGACCTTCTACTCTCTTCTCCCAAGATTTCAGTTTTCTCTCCAATCTAGTTGAGTATTTATTTCCCCAGTTCTCCAAATGGCGTGCTCAAACCCTCCAGTTTGCTGCTAAGGCTACTCTTATTCCTCTGTGTATTCCCGCTTCAAAATGGACAAATTCTCCATTCTCCATGGTTTGGTTAGTTTTCACAAGTTACTTTGTTAGGAAAATAGAAAAGTAAAATAGAACCACAAGCAAGAAAGTATAATAGAACAGTAAAAAGCAAGAATACAGGGGATTTTTATAATATAGAATCGAGCCACTGTTTGGTATATCTGCCACAAATATCCAGGCATGTACATAGATAGATAATTCTATCAATATACTAATCAGAAACATATTCACTATCTGTGAGTGAGCCTACTTCTCTAACATTTGCTAATAACCAAATAACACTAGTTAGTGTCTGGAACTAACTGTTGTTTCTCCTTCTCTTCCCTCCCATCTACTCTCCTTCCTTCTCTTTTTTTTTTCCCACTATGTGGAAAAGTCTTGCCAGCTACCTAACTTATGTCTGATCTGTTTTCTGTTGCAGAAAGACATGCCTCCATCAGACTGTCCCATTAACTTTTTTGTAATAGAGTGCTTTTGTGTATGTCCGTGTTTTTTTTTTTTTTTGTAACCCTTTCTCCCTCACTCAATGGTAGACTTCCAAACCAGTTTTAAGGAAAAGTATTGCATATCTAAAAATAAACAAACACATAAATAAATACCAACTGGGTCAATAGGCTTGACCTTTCTTCCTGAGAATTTTGGAATAATAAGTAAAGGAGAGAGAGGGGGAGAGAATGAAAGACAGAGAGAGAGGAGAGAAGAACTGAGAAGGAGAATGAGAAGCAACAGGATCTGTAGCAAGGACACTGAGTCACAAGTAGCAATCATTCATTTCCTTTGTTTATTTTTAGTAAGAAACTGTTGTGCAGGACACAAAGAAGAATTTTAACATCCTGCTTAACACTTCATTATTAAGTTCTACAAGACCTCTATTCTTGGGTTTTATGAGATAGTCCTTAAACTATTTTTGTTACTAAGTATCAAGGTGTTTTAGTCTGTTTGTCCTGTTAGAACACAGTACCTGAGATTGGCAGTTTATAATAAGCAGAATCACAGTTCTGGAGGCTGGCAAGTCCAAAATTGACGAGTCAGCACCTGGCAAGGGCCTTCTTGTTCATGATCCCATCTCAGAAGGCAGAAGGGCAAAGCAGAGCAGGAAGGGGCCAACTCTCCCTTTTATATAAGCATTAATCCCACCCATGAAGGTGGAGCCCTTATGGGCTAATCACCTCTTAAAGGTCCCACTTCCTAATACTGTTACAATGGCACTTAAATTTCAACATGAGTTTTTGAAGTGACAAACATTTATGTCATAAAAAAAGAGTTCTATTAAACATGTTCCTTTTTCTTGATCCGATAATTTTCCTTTGATATTAATATTTGCTCAGCGGACAACAGAAAAGAGAAAATCAATTAATGATGGACTTTTTCAATTTTTCTGCTCCTACAAATGTCATTAGATTCTTTTAGAATGAATGCTTGTTTTAGAGAATTAAATTTCCAGTGTTCTACCTAGAGATTCACAATAAAAAATTCATCTAGGCTTTCAATAACAGTAATAGGTCAAAATAATTACAGAAAGAAAAAAGTATAATGTTGGGCAACTTATTTCAGTTTTCTTTTCTGTAAAATGAAAGGTACTAGAGCTAAAGTTCTAATTTTTTTCCTTTTTATCATAATTTTCTTATATCTTACTATTAATAGTTTGACAGCCAACTTATAGTCTGAAAAAGTTGAAAATTCATTTTAAAATAGTATAGTGCAGTGTTCCTATCCTAATTCTAATACATATAGCTCACTGTGAAATATTTTAATATGTGTCAGAAACAGAAACTTCGCATTGTGATGTTGGGTAAAGAAGAGGTAGACATTAAAATAAAGTAGTTTTGGGTTTATTAGTAACTGAATGAGTTACTTGATCTCTCTGTGCCTTAGGTTTTTCATTTGTGAAAAGGCAAATTATATTTGTGATATAGGGTGAGTATGAAAATTAATCAACTAACTCAATGCAGGTGTGTTTGTGTATATATAATTCTCCAGTGTCTTAGGCTTTATTAAAGATTTAGATACCTTCTCTTTCTTAAGGCTTTATAGCATGATCTTGGTTGGATCTGGACCTTGTTACTTTATGTGTTTGTTAAATATGTGTGTAAGTACATTTGAGAAGATAAGCACATATATAATTTAAATATATCATGTAAACATATTTTAATATATTAAAATACACACATACCACACACACACACACACACACACACACATTTTTTGCTATAAGTTTATGCACCTTTGACCAGCAGAGAACAGATTAGTCTTGGTAGGTCTGAATCCAGGAATTTCTACAATTGATAAGCCCTTTAGGGGGGCTGTAACACATTTTTAGATGTTTGAATTTTTTATGTTTCTATATACAGAACATTGTACATTGGTATTTATTATGTGTTTAATGAAAAAAAGGTCTCAGAATAAAAGTACTTGCTTCAGCTTGTATTTCTAATCATTTGCTTAACCTGCACATTTTCACAATTCCTTCGAGCTATGAGCTGATGACAAAGTCTTAAGTAATCTGTATATGCTATTTCAGGCTACAGAATTACTTCTTGAAAAGAAATTGTGTCATGGACTCTGGAATAATTTGGTAGACCACTTGTGTACCATCATCTCTTTTGCTTAAGTCCAGAGTTTCAGCATATGATCCATAGATTTTTGCAATTTGCTTGTAGTTGACAACTGGAAGATCTTTCTCTCTAGTAGTTTTCTCTCTGGATTACAAGGAATAGGATTCTTAAATAAACCAGATGTCAAGCACTTTATTAGCATTATCCTGGATAAACTTAAACTATCCCAGTAATTTGATAATTTTTACAGTATTTGTGATAACCCCAGCTGGCAGTCAATCTGAGGTTTCTTTCCTTGACCCTGCCACAGTGCCGTAGGCATTCCCTTATTCAAAAGTTCATTCATTTGTTCATTCAGACTAAAAGAAATATTTATGGAATATCCACTATGTCTATGACACGGTACTAGGCACAAGAAATATAGACCCACCTTGCCACTATGGAGCTCATGTCCTAGGGATGTAGTCATGATAATTTCAACAATGGGAACTATGACACATAGTATAAAAATTATGTTCATAGAATCAAGGGAACATAGGTCTTAACGATTATTTTACCATGAGAGATTAAAGAAGACTTCTATGAATAAATCTGAGCTGAATTTGGAATGAATGAGTAAAAATTTAGCTCCTCAAAGCGTAAAACAACATCTTAGGCAAAGGATACAATACATATGGTCATATGGTAACAAAATGGTAGAAGGAAGTAGTGAGCATTGATAAACTGAACTAAATCTTATGCAGTTGAAGCCAGTGAATAAACAAAGAATGGGGAGAGATGAAACCGAAGAGATCTGTAAGATTGAACTCATGAAATATATTATAGACCATGCTAAGATTTTGGTCTTTATTTCAAGGGTCCTGGAAGCCAATAAAAGATTTTACATGCAGCAGTGTGTGGGTCCTTGGGGAAACACGATTGAAATATGGCATGCTAGCTTTTTAATTGGAAAAGATCACTCTAACTACATTATGAAAGAGAAAACCAATTCAAAGAGAGAAAGAGACTAGCTAGTGAATTTTTGCTGAAGGCCAGCATAGAGATGATTAAAGATGATCAGATTTACCATAAAGATACTGAAGAAGTAGAAATATTTAGAAGATTTTAATGAAGTAAAACCTGCAAGTGTTGTCGATAAACTATACTGGAGAGAGTTTGAACAAAACACAATGTCACAAGTGATTTCCAAATTTCTGCATGTGTACTTTATTTGCTGGCCATGTCATATCACTGATATAGAAAATACTGAAAGAGTTATAAGGGTTAAATCATGAGTTTAGGCATACTACATTTCAGGTTCATATGTAATATCTAACAGATGGTTTGAGTATACAGTAAGATATATATGGTTTGAAATTCAGAGAGAAGTTTAGGCTATAATTGTGGATGTAGAATAGTAGACAATCATTGAATCAATGATTGTAGTTGATATTGCCTGGGGAAAGAACTTTGAGATATATTTACTAGGTCAAGGAGAATGAATGGCCAGAGTATACTAAGAAGAATGGTCAAGGATGAAGAGAAGATATCAATAGAGTGTGGTGTCAGAAAACAAGATGAAGAAAATTTTTTGAGAAGGATAATGTCAAAATTATTGAATGCTAGAAAATGATTATGTAAATGAGGACTATTAAATGTCTATTGGGTTTAGTGACAAAGGAAATCGTTTTGACATCAGCAAGAACTACTTCATTGAGATAATAAGAGCAAAAACCAAATTAAAGTAAGTTGAAAAGTTCCTGGAAAGTAAAGAAAAAAACTCTATGATATAAGGGAGCCTGTTAAAGAAGTTGGATGGTGAACAAGATCAGAGGGATAATTACTTAGAAGAGGAATTGAACAATCATTTTAATGTATGACAGTGCAGTAGCTGGATCAACTTGATTGAGGGGCAGATCAGAAACTGGAGTTATTTTATGAAGGTATAGAATATAAGGTAATTACTGTGCTTTTCATGAAGTCTATTAAAATAATACTAGATATAAACAGGAACAAGAGATTTAGGCAAGATGTTAGAAGATATCCTTGAATATAAATATTGATGTTTTGGAAAGGTTAAACCCGTTTTCTCATTTATTTCTTAAGAAAGCAATACTCTTGGTTTTGTTTTTATTGTGATCTTGCCCAGAGGAAAGGAAATGGAACAAATAATTATCTTCATAGTTTCCTTTTTATTCTCTGGTTCTAAATTCCAGGATTACAGTATACAAGTTTCTGATAGATAACTCTCCCTCCCTTTTTCTTTGCCAAATTTGTCCTGATCTTACACAGGTTTTGGTTAAATTTTGTTTCAAACCATTAAATTCAATTCAATGACAATAATCTATTGGATAATTTTGAAACTTATTCTGACCAAGATATTATATGTAAGTATCTTTAGACAAAATAGTTTACAGATAATGATTATTATGCCTGGATTCAAAAAGGGATTTATATTTGTACTGACATGTACACATTTAAAATGAGGGAATATTTCTTCTAAATGTGTGATTTCTTAGTATCTCACATATGAAAACACTGAAATAAATCATACCTTGTGTCATTTCAATGTGTGATCTCACCTAAAGTTTTTTTTTTTAATATATTCATAGAATATAATATAGCCAACAATGAAGTCAGATATTTCAACTTGTTAATAACATGCTGAAGGTCAACTTAATGTAGAAGTTATTGTACTTCCTGGGATTATTAATGTAATTCGTGACACTTTTGCCAATTTAGGATTAAATTTCTATGCATAAATCTAAATAAGTATGTTTACATTTATTATTAAATGTGTGTTGTATTGATTGGTAACACATATTATTCTGGGTTATTGCAAGGGTAAGTTACATAATTTAACATGTAATTTTAGCCTATCAAAGTAAGTTTTTTTAAAGAAAGTAAGTTTTATGAAAAGCAAATAGCCAACAGACAAATAGGTGATGGTTAGCATTGAGTATACAGGCATGATATATAAATGAGTTCCTCTTAGACACCTTTAAATTATACAATAGTCCTTTTTTCTCAGGCAATTCAAGGATCTAATGACTTTGGCAAAACAATAATAGCACTACGTACTTATTTCAATATAAGAGAATTTGATGTCATAAACTATCTGGATTTCTGGAGAAATAAATTTTCTTAAGAACTAACCATATACTAATAAATATTTATATATTTTGGAGATATCTACTTAGCTGATAAGGCTCAGTTATACTTAAGGAAAAGAAATAAAATGGCTAGAAGTAAATACATATTTTCAGAAACTTACACTTTGCAGTGACATATTTCTTAAATGAATTAATATTTTTGTTATTTTTTTCTTGCCATTTAAATAATTACTGTATTCTTATTTTTGGTTTTCTGAGGAATTGATGTAAGGCATTCATTTTTATGATTCTCCTTTTTAATGATATCCTAGCATTCAATTTAAACTACTACAATGAATAACTAATAAGTATTCACTTCTAAGTATTTGAATGACTTTTTTATGCCGTCTTTTTATCCCAGTAAACAAAAAGTCTAAATAAGTTTCTGTACAATATACCAAGACAAGTAAATGATAATCAGTGCTGTTATATTCCTAATTTCAATATATGTTCTTTTTATATATGTTTTTATAGTAATATATTTAAAAATCTTTCACTTTTAGTAATTTAAGAATTTCCCCTACCCTAACATTAAATTTAGTTTATATATTTGGAGCTATTAATATATCTGAGAGACTAGGTCAACATAGAGATTTCTCTGTTTCTTTATCAATTTTAATTCAATTTTTTTGAGAATTGTTAAAAAAAGCTTTATTAGAGTGTCTGTATTTGTTTTATATCATTTGAATTAGTTCACTATCATCCCATAGATTTAAAAAATTTAAAAACCATGTAATTTGGGGTTAAGTGTCAAGTATTAGGTTTAACACTTAACTGTTTATCTGTCCCTGCATTTATTTCATAAGATATCTTTAAATTAAAGTTAGTTTTTCATCAGATTTTTAAATTACTAAGAACAATAAACTGTGGTTTGAATGGAGTATCAAACATGATAAATATGACATAGACTATTAGAAAATAAATGAGTCATTTAAAGAAATAAAGTATTAGTTTATATTAGGGAAGTCCAAATATTATTTAATTCAAAGTTTAGAAAGTAAATATTGTAAAAATTTAATTATTTAAATTATTTATTGCTGATTATCTACTTTGTCAACCAATCATGTCAAAAATTGTTTCAGTACTACATTAAAAAGTATTCAACAAGGCAGGATACTATTTGTGTTAACCTGGAATCTTGACGTGTGGGATGGGAACATCTGAGAAGATTCTCTGGAAGCTTTAAAATTTCCAGACTTCTTTGAAACTTCTGAGTGTGCAGCAGTGGCCCAAGAATTCTCATCAAGAACGTGTCCACCTTCCATGTTGGAAGATTCTATAGAGGTCTTTCTTCCACAAGGAAACTCCACAACTCCGGTTTTCAATTGTCCCTATATACTCCCCTGACTGCCAGGCTAACAACCATGTTAAGGCATGTATAAACCAGCCAGGGGTGTGCTAGACCTGATTAGGAAGGAAAAGGACTATTAAACCAAAAGAGTGAAATCTACCCAACATGTACTGGCAGGGGTCTGAGACTATTCATGAGACTGAATTGATTCTGAAGTTGCTCCATTAAGGAGGCTGGAAAATAGGGCCCATTTAGGGACAGTTTACTAACTTGGGGAAATTCTTTTGGAATACAGGGATTGAATTCCTAGGCCTGAACTCAAGGGAATGGATCTTAAAACTGTGCAAATGTAAACTCAAAGTTAGGGTGATCCCTAGAGAACTCTGAAAAAAATGATACCTCACACTGAGCAAGGTGAAAATGCCTTCATAAGAAAAGGAAGTGTTAAAGTTTATGGATATGGACATTCTGAGATAGATATATTATGTGAGACCAGAAGTCTAGCCAGAGTATTTTATTCCCAGTGAAAGAACAGAGAATATCACGTTCACCAAGACCACCCATCAGGAATGTGTTAGTGGAGAGGTGCCACAGCATCATGAAGTTCAGTGGTGGCTCTCCTATGAACAGAATTTAACTTAATGATAATGGAAATATTAGGGCCTCTGAAACAGTAGAGACTAGTTAGGTGTGCTTATCTATCAGAAGCCAGGAAGAGGAGACAATTGTCATAGTGACTGAGAATTCTGATTGCCAGCCAAAGGGGTCTGATCTGCAGAGGGTTATGGAGATGATTAATAAAGACTGGCATTCCTAGGGACAAAATAGATGGGCAGTAAATGAGGAAACTGCTTAACATAATTATCTAAAAGAGGGAAATATTGAATAAACAGGAACCTGAGGGCAGAAACTGGTCAAGGGATTTTTAAATTTTTATTAGGGCAACTGTCCTCAGATTCCTTAAATGGCCAGTTTACACTCTGAAGCTTTTCCTTAGGTCTTCCATAAAGAGATTTATGGCCATTATCTTAAATGATTTTACAATAAAAAAAGAGAAATACACAGATATTTTACTGCTGTACACCAGGTCCCAGAAGACATTGATATCCAGAGAATGAAAGCATCACCATAGCTCCTCAATTAGGGTCTGTGGAGACCAGAAAGAAGTGGAGTCCTTACTGAAGTCTGGATTTCAATCTGTCTGCAGACTTACCTGATCATCATTTCACTGGTCCTTGAATATATAACTGGAATGGACATACTTGGCAGCTGGAGTAACTCCCACACTGGATTATAATGGGAAAGGGCAAGTGTAAGTCTCTAGAACTAGTCTCTGGTCAAGGGAATAAATAAATAGTATCACATTAAAAGGGGTGAGTGGTAGATATTAATGCCAGTCTTAAAAATCTAAAAGATGCAGGAGTGATAGTCTCTATCATATCTTCATGTAATTATGCATTCTTGCCCCTACAAAATCCAGAAGAATGACTTTGGATTATCACAAGCTTAAATTTCTCATAGCCCTGATCACAGTTCCTGTGTCAGATGTGCTGTCTTAGCTAGAACACATTAATATGACCTCAGGTATATGGTGTGTGGCCATTGAATAAGTAAATGTATCCTTTTCTCTTCCAATCTGGACAGAGAATTCCAAACAATTCATATTTATAACTACATATTTTTATTTTCCTCCTAGAGCTATGTTAACTCTCCTATCCTTTGCCGGGTTATAATCCAAAGAGACCTGGACCATCTGGACATCCTACAGAACATCATATATATTCATTACATCAATGGAATCATGCTGTTCAGGCAGAAGGAGCAAGAGGTGGCTAGATGCCAGAGGGCTCAGAAAGACATACGTACTCCAAATAATGGAAAATATATCCTGCAAAGTTTCAACTCTGCTACTTCAGTAAGTGTTAGGGCCCAGTGATCAGGGGGCATGCCAGAACAGCTCTTTCAAAGTAAAAGACAAGTTACTGCAACCACTTGTATCCATACTATAAAAAAGGAAATGCAAAGCCTGGTAGATCTCTTTGAGTTCTGGAGATAAGACATTCCATATCTGGGAATATTCTTCTGGTCTTTATACCGGATGACATGGAAGGTGGATATCTTTGAGCTGGGCCTGAAGCAGGAAAGGGCAGGTCTAATCTACAGAACAAGGAATTCTGCCATTTGGGCCGTATAATTTGATGGACTTTATAATGCCTAGGGTGTCAGTGGTGGAAAAAGATGTGATATGCAATTTAGAGTAGGTGCAACTAGGAGAAGTACAACATGGGCTCTCGAAGTTCTAAAGCAAGGCCATTTGATCTGTAGCAGAGAGATGCACACCTTTAAAAGACAGATTCTGGGGTTTGACTGAGCTCTGGTAGAGACAAAATGCTTCACCATAGCATACAAAGTACCTATACATTTGGAACTGCCCATATAGGCTGAATTATTTTGGGCTCACAAATCATATAGTCAGGTGGGCATAAAGATTATCTATTGTATGTTGGAAATGATACATCTAAGATCAAGTATAGACAAGGCTAGAGGGTGCAAGCAAGGTAGACATAGAGTTAGCCCAGATACCCATGTAACAACCATGAATGCATCCACATTCCTCCTTCAGCTTATACACATTGATCTGTGAAAGCTTCCGTATGACTGACATAGAATAAAGAAAAAAGGCATAGCTTGGTCTGTGAATGAGTAAGCTTGGTATGAAACAGCAATTAAAAAATGGATGCCAGCCGTAATGCAGCACTGTTCAGACGTACTGTTGGGAGACAACATCACGGTCTCAAAATCTCTCTCATGTCTCTATGTCTTAAATCTCCCAAACCTAATGCTATTAGTGTGTTCAATTCTGATGGCAGCAGTTTTATTAGACAGGACAATCTAGAAAAACAAAAAGAGATTGACACAGACAGAGACAGAGAGAGATTCATGGATTTATGTCTATTTATTTTAAGTAACTGGCTCACAGGATTTTGGGTGCTGGCAAATGTATGTTTTTCAGGGCAAGCTGGCAGTTTGGAAGTTCAGTTAACATTTCACATTGCAGTGGTGAAGTACACTGGACACTTACACAGAGTTTCTATATCACACTCTTGAGGATAATTCCTTCTTTGGTAAATTTCAGTCTTTGCTCTTAAGGCCTTCAATTGATTGAAAGAGGCCCATCCACACAATGGAAGGTAGTCTCCTTATTCAAAACCTATTGATTTAAATGTTAATTATATCTATAAAACACCTTCACAGCAAACACTAGACTGGTGTTTGCTGTTACTGTGATTCCTTATACATCTCTATTAAATAATAATAATAATAAAAACTATACACAATAGCCTTTATTTGATCTTATAAGACTTTACTCTGAGTTTTTGGGTCAAATGTTTAATACAACATAATCTGTAGAGTAATTAATGAAGATAAAAATAAAGTGAGATAGAATTTGAATAGGAAGAGAAATAGTCAACATTCCAAAGTTTATATCATACATGGAATCATCAGGAAACCTCAAAGCAGTTTGTTGATGTAACTAAATTGTTCAAAAATTCATTTTAATTTTAGTTAGAACTACCCAAATAATACCTGACATAGTTCCAGTTGTGAAAGAATAATAAATCATTATCCTTATTGCTCTATAGTTTAAAAATAAACAAGAATATGATGTTTTATATTGTACACTTTGTATAAAATTGATGCTATAATTTATTGTTTATTTTACTGATGGCTTTAAACTCAGAGACTTAGTAATTCAATGGATATTTACTTTGTTTATCCCTTTGTTTGCAAAAGCCTTATTTCTTATGCTTCTGTTTGTGCATTTGCAATGGAGTAGGATTAGTAATCTTTCTTGCTACTTCTGCAATTGAAGATTTCCACATGTTGCTTTTTGACATGCAAGATTTTTTTATGTATCAATTCTATTATACCATATTAGTTACTATCTACTTCACATTCTGTTTCCAGAGGATATAGAATGTATGGTCATGTGGAAATACTGATAGTCTCAATAAAATTCCTGGTAGTTCTAAGGAGGTACCAACAGAGTTATTTGAGCCTTCGTTGTATAGAACGAAAGCCTTGGTGACAAACAAAGATTCTCAACCTGACCAACAGAGTCAGAGTGGAGAGTTCAGAAATAGGCCCACACATATAAAATTAACTGATGATTGACAAGGTGACACAAGAGGAGAAATACTCCCACTAAATCAATAAACCTGCCTGCCCTTACTCCTATATTATTTTTCTCACACTAAAATAGAAGCTCTACTTCTGTCCTATTGAAGAACAAAACCAAAACCACCCAAATAAAAATATGCCACATTTATTTTGGAACCTTTCTCTGTGCTTTCTTCATCTACAAAAAAAGTAAGACTCCCATTCAGTGGGTTATTATGGGCATTAAATGAATTGTGTGTAAGGTATTTAATGGTAGTGCTGGACACATTGTAAGCACTAAATACCTGTTTGTTACTACTATACCCAGCACAAAGAATATCTTAAGAAAGTTGACAATACTTGTAGTCTCCATACCCTCATTTCTCATTCTCCCTCCAAAACAAAAATCAAGTAGCATTGAATCTGTGGGGGAAACAAAATCTCTTGCATGTGGAATAAATTTCTTATGGCTAGGTCCTTTGAGGTCCGGTGTGATTGGGCCCTTCATCATTTCTTATATTTTCTCTTTAAAAAGTTTTTATTTTGTTCACTATGGCTCAAATATAATTGTCCCACCAACATGACAAGGTCATTTCTACCATTCTAAATGCTTTTTTTTTTTTTAAAAAAATGTCCTTTTCACACAAACTGTCATGAAAGTATGGACTATGTTCACCAAAATACACCCACCACCTAGAATAATATCTGGCACATATTGGATACTCAGAAAAAAAGAATGTAAACTAAAAGAATTGATGAACAAACCTATTTCAATCTGGCTTCCTTCCCCACCATGCTAATGAAGCTGCTTCATGTTCCTAATCCAATACACACATCTCTCCATACATGTCATTCCTTCTCCCCAGTTAGCCTGCATTTCCCTCCCTGAAACTGTCCTCATTTGGGTTGATGAGACCACTCTTCCTTGTCTATTCTTTAGTCTCACTGTGTTTTGTCCAGGTAGGTATTATTTGCACAGGTATCTCAGATATCTCTGGACATCTCAATTTTGAGTACCCCAGGATGGGATCTTCTCTATTTATCTGTCCTCTTTTTCTAGATGACATTCAGCCCCATGGCTAATGATTCCTAACTTTCTAACAACGGCTTGGACACATCCCTAAGCTCCAGTCTGATATAGCTAGTTAGCTACTTACTGTCTCTCATGACTACAACATAAATGGTTTTTCTCCTCAAACTCATTTTAGCCTCATGTCCCACACATCAGTAAATAGTGCTGTTAACCACTCAGTTTCTTAAGCTCAACACAAAGGTGTTCTCTACTGTTCTTTTCCTCTCCTCTGCATCAAAAGCTCAACCCACCTCAGAAATTCTCATATTCTCTAGGGGTTGAACGAATCATAATCATTGTTGAGTTCTACTATTATCCTCCTTCTCCTCCTCCTCTTCCTATCACTGCTTATATTATAATACTGCTCCTTAGCTGCGTAAATCTGTTTTCTAAAGCACCTACACTTTTGCTGCTCTGCAGTATGTTCTCCAACAAATAAAGATCCCACCTATTTCTACTTAAATAAATAAATGTTACTTTAATAAACTTTTATTAATATTAGAATAACAAAACATCCAAAATCCAAAGGTCTTAGAGTAAAGGGCCATTCGTAGTCTGCCTCCAGCCTTCCGACTCTTACTGTCCTTTAGCTGTTCTGGTCTTCTGTCTATGCTTTTAATTCTCTAGATGTTGCTAGGTAAGGCTTTATATTTACTTATCATTTCTCTGGAGGTTGTTTTCTTCCACTTTTTGCATCGTTGGTTTCTTTTACTTTCTTTGGTTCACTATTTAGTTGCTGCTTCCTCAGAAAATTGATTTATATGAACTTTCCTACTTATTCTATAGTACAGACCATGTTTTCCTCCCTTACTGTTCTTACCAAAGATTTTTAAATGTTTATATTATTATTCATTTATTTTCTGTTTTCTCCACTAGAATATATAAATCTCATAGATTCAGGAACCTTGATTTTTTTGCTCAACAGTTGGTCACCATAGTCTGGTACAATGAAATGCTTGATGCTTCTGTTCTAGTTAAAATTCAGTAAATGTTTTGAATAATTAATTATGCCATTCCTACAAGATGTCAGATATTGATGGAGTAACACCTTGCTACTCAAAGTGTAGTCTCAGACCAACAGTAGTGGCATCACCGGGGAGTTAGTTAGCTTTGCAGAGTCTGCATTTTAGCAAAATCCCAGTCTGTACACACACTAATGTTTGAAAAGCACTGAATTAACACATATAGATTTTTCTTTCAAACATGTACTATTTAAGAGTCTAAGAATTTTATATCCAAGTAAGATTAACCATAAAATGCTCTTAGAAATGAAAAATATGTAGAAGTACTTGAAATGGGACAAATGGAACAAATGAATACAGAGTAGGTAAGAAAAATGGTGAGTTTGAGAAAGTCCTGTAGGCAGGAGATAGTGTACCACATTCAAAGAGAATCAAGACTGTAAAGAGTTCTTTGTAACCAATGGTAGTCACATAGGATCAGGCATACAGACCAGGATAAATGAAAAACAATTTTAAGTGAAGCCAACAACTGGGAATTGAAATATTTTCTTCAGATCTAGAGAAATGTCATAATCACAAAGATACTCAAAATAAGAGTGTTTAATATCACATGTGGGAGAGTTTATAACATTTTGCTATGATTGCTGAGGAAGTGGAAGTTGGCTATGGCTTTATTCTGGATATGATTCAATTTGTACCTCCACCACAATTTATATATAGCGTACTAAAAAAGGGATACTGTAAAATAAAGTGTCCTATTTCCCACCGTTTTTCTAAAACACAAAATAACTAAAACTTACACTTCCTAAAACATAAAAATAAAATTGATGGCAAAAGTTGGCCTTGGGATAGACTCTTTTGTGTGGATATTGTAACTGGCTCTTAGAAGTAACAAGTGTTTAGGTAATCCAGCATACTTTTTCTACAAGAGCAGGAAAACCAGCGAGTGTTGGGAATGGGGGTTTTAAATGTGTGAGAAGCAGCAAAGAGATACTTCCTACTATATTTTGATTTATTTATTAAAAATATAGTTTGAATAAAAAGGAAAAAATTAAATATGACAAAGCTACTTAATGAATATATTACAACTTTTCTTCACAGCCCTTTTTTTATGAAAATGAATTTGCCCAGAAAACAGGCCACATGATTATCATGAAGAAGTCCTACATGGACTTCATTAGTGGCAGCATAGGATAATGAAGAATCTCTTGCTGAAAGATTTTTGCAGAATGCTAAATTCATTACTCATAGCTGAATAAAAGGTGAAGTACACAATTTTAAACATCCAAAATAATTCAATAAATTAAACCATACACATCCAGATTCTTCTGAAATCAAAATTGAACAAAATAAGAGAAAATATAATTTAGGATTATTTTTGCAGAAATCCTGTCTTAATATAACACATAGATTTGAATAGTCCTGATGGTTCTTAGCACAACCTTCAAATATTTTTATTATTTTGGTAACTAAACTAAGTGGAAAAAGATATAAAAATAAACTTGGAATCTCTCTTTTTTGGGGGGCATACAGATTCTGGTGAAGTTAAGGTATAGACATGTGCCTCAGCTACAGTAAGATCATCAACACAATTTAAATTTTCTTTAGTAATTTTATTCTTTTCACATTTTGTTTTCCTAGTTTAGATTATGTTCTATAGCCATGGTACCAATGGAATTTTTGACCAACTACAAAGTCAAACTGATGTGCACCTACTAGGTGATAGATTTCCTACTATTTTATCTAATCACGTATCAGAAATCCGTATTAAAACACAAGATTGCTTGGGTCAAGGACCACATCTGATTTATCTCTATACTTCCATGTTGAGCAAAGTGGTGAATGCTATTCTGACTCTTCAATGTTTCCTGAATGAAGGAACAAGTACCAAGAATATAGATCTCAAAGTAATACTTGACAATAATTATTTATTCAGATTTTAGGTGACAGTTTAGTATCAGAGCATCAAATTAACTTTCCTGTTTTTATCAGCTAAAATATGATGTAGTACTAAAACTCAAAAGTCTTAATGGCTTAAAGTAATGAAGGTTTGTTTTTCAGCCATATCTTATGTCGATCATGGTTTTTAGGGTGTCTCTGTTCATTGTGGTCAGTAAAGGGCCTAGGCCAGAGATGGAGCTAGTGTCTCTATGGTTGCCTATTGTCATGCCAGAGAGAGGATGATCAGTCACATATTAGCTTTAAAAGCTTCTCCCTGCAGTGACTAACAGCACTTGACACATTTTACTGGCCCAAACGAATTACAAGGACAAACTTGATTCCAAACGAAGAAAATTCCAAGGGAAAGGAGGCAACCCTACCAAATGCCTGAAAGAGAAAAGCTGAGAATATTTGACTAACAGCACTAATGATTACTACAATGAACTTTTTCAAAGCTTTTTAGAGTCAAAACACAGTGATCTTTCATCACCTCTCATATTGGCAAAAAGTATGTGTAGGGGTTCTGGGAGTGTCAGTTTCTTATGTGAAAGTCTAATAAAGATTTTATTGCTGGAAGGGGTTTAACCCAGATAAAGTCTGTTGCTAATTTCATTTTAAATAAAATGCACATTTCAGTAACATGATAACTGTCTTAAGAAAAGAGAAATGTATCTCCTGTGCTGTTTTGTGATGCTTTGGATGATAACCGAATATACTTAATATATATTTTTATATGCATCTCTCTCTCTCTCTCTTTCTCTCTCTCTCTCTCTCTCTATATATATATATACACACACACACACACACACACACACACACATACAGCATCACACCTCAAGTCCAAGCAAAAAAACACCTACAACAGCATCCTGCACATAATTGTGGACAATCAGTAAATTTTGCTTGTTCTTATTGCTAATAGATTACATTCCTATTTCACATACCGCTCTTGTTACATTTTATGAGAATCCTAAACACAATATTAAAGGGGTTTTATTTAAAAGCTCTTGTTCCTGTTATGGTCCAAGTTAGAAATACAAGATCAGAGAATTAGATATCCCTTTGTTCTTACTTCATAATCAAGTGACATCTAAATATACGGAATATATACCGAAATATACAAATTTTCAAATAACATTTGTACTAAGAAACAGATCTTGAATTTAAATCTTGGGTAACATATCTAACAAACACTAAATATTGTTAATATAATAATTATTATTTTTATTAATACCATTACTAAGTATATCTCTACATTTATTTTATTTTAAGTTTAAACAGTTATTTCTTTGAATGGTTATAATTTTGAAGGACATAGTATTCTGAAGTCTGGAGACATCCTTATTTAAAGTATACCTGAGTTTTTAAATGCCTTGTCAAAGTGAGTTATATTCTGGAAAAGAATTCTCAGGGCATATACAGGTCAAATCCCTCCTACATGCACCATTGCAATAAAAAGTTCACCATAACAAAAAGTTCACATAAGTGCTGGCTGGTAGCCCATGTTAACAGACTCCTGTGTATCGTCTGAGAATGAATTTCCCAGAACTGAGTAACAATTCAAGAAGTTTCATCTGCAAAAGTTGATAATTTTTAATTGACAAAACGCTTTCTCCATATTGTGAGTTCTTTGCCTCTTGTGATTTCATTGAGTAATTTTTCACTTTTTCTTTCAGTGAGTATTGTAAACTACTGGATTCCCAGCATTTTTTTCCTGTAACATTTCATATTCTCGTGACACAAGAAATTCAGGAAGGGATTATATAAGCAGCTGTGGTCTAGTATAGTGGTAAGAGTCTGCATTGTTGAGACATCATAGATCTTTTTTCTATATTTTTATTACTGTATTATAATAAATAGGTAAACATTGAGTATCAGTTATTTGTTTTTTCATTGATCAGAAAATATCAGTACTAGTGAACCAGAGCCTCATAATAAGAAGAGGTCTTTTTTGTTAATATGCGATGGTAAGATGTTATTTTGAGGTATAATCATCACTTCTCCCCCAGAAATTGTCTTCTTTCCTCTGCCAATTTGATCTCTAACCTTTTGAGCATCCAGGTTTTTTTGAGTTCACCAATTTAAATAAGTGTGGTGATGACATGAAAAGCAGAATTTTACTGTTTATGGTTCTTGGAGAATATTCATTTAGAAATATAAAGAAAATACACTATTTGGGAAAAATATTTGAGAGGGACAAGGCAGAAACTCCCTCTTCCACTAATCTACCATCTTGTTCTGAAAATTAATCTCTGCTAGAGGCACATTCACCCAACTCCCACGATTCCTCTCCACCACATGCTCACACGCATAATGTGCCAAATATAAAGAGGACACGCTTCAGACACCTAGTGGGATGGTGGAAGTATGCATGTGAGACCTCCCAACTCTTTGCTTCCTATTTGCTTGGTGGACGAGGGTGGCAGGGATTGTGTGCAACCATCTAAACATTCATACTACTTTGAGGCAGAGCAAAACATATGGTCTTATTACGTATGATCTTGGTGATAAACGTTTTGTGGAAAGCTCTGAGGGACTTGAGGATTCCGTGTATTTAATTATAAATTGTAAATTGCCAAATCAATGATATGGGATGTGAGGACAAGAGGGGGAAGTGGCAAATAAATTCAGATGGAAAGTGATTGTTTGCCAGATTTGGGAGAAGTTTAAAAGCCCAAGAATTACAAAGACGGCAGAGACCGGATTCAGTGAGAGTAAGGGAATGGGAAAAATAGAAGGACAGGAAACAGTGATCTGAGAGGGACCTATAGAGCAAGGTTTGGGAAGTGAATAAATTTTACATGGTAACAGACACAGCCATTCTGTAAGCAGCTCGGGCATGGTGAACACAGAGAACACTGGAACTGGACAAGTGGGAACTCAGTGGGATAAAAGCAATGTAAAAATTCTGGGGCTTCTTTTCAGAGCAAAATTTTTCACTAGCAGTGATGACAGTAATTAAGATTTGGCAAGCAGAGCAAAGGTGGAAAACTTTATGCCAGCAAGAGGTAGGGTTTAGGTTGTGGAATTCTTACCTAAATCAAACTTAGTTTCTATGATAGACACTCCTAATTTCTTACCTAATACTCATTTCCCCATTCTTCCTTTCTAAAATAACTGTGATTTTGTTTTGTGTGACCATGTTCCAATGTTCCCATGTGTACTCACAGCCTCAGGCCTCTCTTACAGTTAAGCATTGCCATCTGATACAGTCCACACCATTGAGATATAGGTGGAAATAGCCAGGTGAACATTCCTGGAAAGATTTAAAAAACAAACAAAAAAAGAGAGCTCTGGACACTATAGACAGAATGCTTGTGTTCCACACAGTTCATATATTAAAATTCTAACCCTCAATGAGGTGGTATTAAAAGGTGGGACCTTTGGTACGTTATTAGGTCATAGGGGATCCACCCACATCAATGGGATTAGTGCCCTTACGAAAGAGACTTGGGGGATACCCTTTTCACCACGTGAAGATGCATTGAGAAGATGGCTGTCTATCCACAAGGATGAGAGCCCTCACCAGACACCAAATCTGCGCATGCTTTGATATTGAATTTCCTAACCTCCAGAACCGTGTGAAATAATTTTATGGGTTTTGCAAATGACCTAGTCTATGATATTCTGTTATAGCACCCTGAACAGACAAAGACACTGGTCCTACCCTTTTCCTTTTCCCCTTGTTCCTTTTAACCTCCTGAAACAAGGATAAAATGTCTGGACTTGAAGAAGACAAGTATTGAACATAATGATGAAGGCTTTGCTTTAAAGATGTCTGAGCAGAGATCTATAAGGATCCTGCACTCTGATGGCTTTGAGAGGCCACTTTATTATCAGTTCTGAACTTTCTGGTAATGTGACAAAATTTATCCCTATGTGATTAAGCCCCAATAGATAAATTTCTGCTATAGGCACTCAAACATCATCCTTAAGTGGAAAAGTGTCCACTTGCAATGCTATTGCTATAGAAAAGTTATCCTGACCCCTCAGATGACTGATGTGACCTAATTGTGAATTCACTGATTTAAAAACAGGGCAGAGATTGGCTGGTGTGCTGCCATTTCAAATCAGTACCTCCAGGTGTTCAGGAATATTGATAATCAAAAGAATGTTAATTTTTTTATGATAATTCATACTATGCTATTCAGTTTTATTGAAATGTTATTATTCTGTGAAATTGATCCCGGGGTTAATTTGGAGGAGGAAATAACTTGCCAGGTCAAAGTTTGAATAAATTAGAGAATGAAAGGTAGCACATATTCTCAAAAATCTGAAAATTAGTTTCAAAGTCACAGTTAATTTAATTATCTGGTCTTGCTATCTTAGAATAATAATGCAGAATGAGAAATATAGCAAAATTAGCCCAAAATGTAGTTTATTAAAATTTTAAATAAAAACCCACATGATTTGGTTATCTAATTTAAATTTAACTGTTTTATAATTAAAGTTATAATTTTAATGATATTGATGTATTTACCTCATAAGACCACTTTTCAATTTCAATTGTTCAACCTTATGAAATACATTTGTTATTTGCAATTATCTCTCATGCTTTCAATTGATTATTTTCAAATATAGATATATGTGCTAAATGTACAGAAAATAATGTGTAAATATAGAATTGAATAGAATATATTATATAAATATAGTCAAAATAACCCATAATGTATGATGATCCCATGTAATATAAATAGTCCGATGTGGTATTTTACTTGAATATGGCTATATAAACTGGAAATGCATGGCATGCACATTATTTCAAATGTTCATTGTAGAACATCTTCAGTTAGAGGGTTTAAACACTGCACCTTGCCTAATATAATTTAATGGAAGTTACCTTCGTAAAAGAAGATAAGAATTTCCATCCTGTGCAAGGTTCAGGCTGCCAATATATCTATTAATTATTTAAAACACACATGCAAGATTCCATTGTTCATTGTTCTAAAAAGCTGTGTTTACAAATTAAAGAACTTCAGCTATGCTTCAGTATGACTTACTTTCAATAAATTGATTTGATAACCACCAAGAATCATCTAATTTAGAGTCCTTAGAATTGACAGTTAAACAAAACAAATGTTATTAAAGACACTTTTCATAAACTAAGCCTCCTTGCCCAGATTAAATCTCTTGTCATCAATTTTAGATCTTATCTATTCCAATAAAATATGATTATATTAAATTCCAAAGTCCCGGATAGTTTTGCACAACATTGTGGTAGGTTTCTAATGTCTTTTTCCTATATCTTAATCAATCTATGAATAGACATGGAAGAATTATAAATACATATTACTAAGTGAAAGAAGCCAATCTGCAAAGGCTACATACTGTGTGATTCCAACTATGTGACAATCTGGAAATGGTAAATCTAAGGAGACAATATAGAGATGGTTGCCATTGGTCTGATAGGATGGGGATAAATAGAATGAGCACAGAGGATTCTTAGAGCAGGAAGAATATTCTGTATGATACTATGATGGTGGCCACATGTCCGTATACATTTGTCAAAACCCATAGAATGAACAACACTAACAGTGAACTATAATGTAAATAACAGACTTGGATGATGTTGATATGTCAATATAGGTTCATTGATGGTTAACAAATTTATCACTCTGGTGCAGGATATGTGGCAAGATTCAGTGGATGCAGTGTAGAGGACATGTTGAGGGTTAGGTCGAGGGACATGAGAACCCCAGGAGTGGGACAGGACTTGCCAAAGAGCAAAGAGAATGTCAGTTCACTGAGCAAAAGTTGCTGGACCTTGAGGGGGACATTCCACCAATCAGGGATGTCTGCAAACAGACCCTGCCTTGAAGTTCGAGGGCTTCAGCCTGGATGTCTGCAAACAGACTCAGGCTTGTAATCCAAAGGTGGAGAGAATGATCAAAAGATGTCAACCCAGCAGATAAGAGCAGTTTGCTATTGTAAGTCTGAGGCAATGTTCCTATCTCTCTCCTGAGTTCATATCTCAGTATATGAGGAACTAGATAAAGTAGAAAGAAGTACATGGTCTCTTTGTTCCCATTTAGATTATACACTTTACTGCTAACTTATGAGCTTTTCATGTGGCATCATTGTAATCTATAACATGAAAAAGAGAATAAAAGTGGGTGGTAGACTTCAATCACCTAGGTCATGGGAATGCTGGCGGTCCCCTAACCTCCCCACATCCTTTTACTTTACTTTGTGTGTCCGTGTCTTTGTCTCTCCCATCTCTCTTTGTCTCTCCTCAGGCAAAGCACATTGCCCCAGGACCCGGTTATATCAGGGGTGTTGTGAACACCTGATAAGGACATATGAGATAAGAACTCTGTGCTTCCTGCTTAATTTTTCTATGAAACTAAAACTGCTCTAAAATAAATTAAAAAACAAAAAAGATCACCAAAGCTTATATCTTGACCAGGGACTTTTGATATGAAATCAATGACCAATACAAGATCTGTAGCATAAAATAACATATTTTGGAAGTGCAACATGCTGTAGTTTTTCTTTGGTCACCAAAAGTCTCAAATCAAAATCTGTTAAAGCAGATAAATAAAAACAACCGTCTCAA
Source organism: Avahi laniger (assembly GCA_963575035.1). Classification (NCBI taxonomy): domain Eukaryota; kingdom Metazoa; phylum Chordata; class Mammalia; order Primates; family Indriidae; genus Avahi; species Avahi laniger. The sequence goes on from CAUYSK010042947.1 coordinate 99,002, forward strand.
AAAAAAAAAAAAAAAGAATCTTCACTCAGACTCTAGTGTCTTAGTCCATTAGACCTTTGTCATAGTACTCAAGAATATTTGATATTTAAAAACATTCCCTCTATTGATATATAATAGCTGTATATATTTTGGGGGTGCATGTGACATTTTGATACTTATATTTAATATGTAATGATCAAATCAGAGCTATTGGGATATCTGTCACCTCAAACATGTATTTTTTCTTTGTCTTGGGAACATTACAAATCTCCTCTTCTAACTACTTGAAATATGTAATATACTATTAACTACAATTTCCCTACTGTACAATTTGAATACTACAACTTATTTCTTCTATACAACTATATTTTTATACTCCATAACCAACTTTTCTTCTTTTTGTCCCTACCATTACCAGCTTCTGGTAACTACCATTCTACCCTATACTTCCATGAGATCCATTGTTTCAGTTCTCACAGATGAGTGAGAACATGCAATATTTGTCTTTCTGTGCCTGACATGTCACACTTAACATAATGACCTCCAGTTCCATCCACGTTGCTGCAAATGACAAGATTTCATCCATTTTTATGCCTAGTTTTCTATTGTGTGTATATACAACCTTTTCTTTATCCTTTTATCCATTGATGATATTTAATTATATTTTTATTTGTTTATTATCTATCTCCCCTAGTAAAACTAGAGCAAATCACAGGAAATCTGGGACTTAGGTTGTATTGATAACTTATGTGTATCCCTTGCACCTAACATACTGCTTGGCGTGTAAGTGATTAAAAATATCTGGGGAATATTATACCATTAATGTTTTATTTGCTTAAAAATATATATTTGGAACAATTATGCAAACTGTTAAGATAGTTAAATTTGAGTAGTTAATATAATATCTATTATATTATTTACTATATTTTTCTGTATGTTTGACATATTTCATAACTGAAGAAAATGAAAATCTCTGTATCTAGAGTACTTTCAGAATTCAGTAAGATATTGACAAAGAAAACAACAAAACATAAAGAAAAATGGCCATTATAATCAAATTTTTTAGTTTATGCCTGAAGAACATCTCGATTTTTGAAATATTTATATAGAATGGTTGTTTGTGGCTTTTAGTAATTACATATAATTGTCATATAAAACCTACCTATTCTTGCTAAAATCATTTATATTTTTCTTGTTAGTAGCATGTCTTCTTACTTTTTAGGAATACACAAGTGACACAAAATATTACCCATTTATGGCAAGGATTTTCATATAAATATTTCTTGATCCTCAGAAAAACTATTACCTTTTTATTTAGTTAATAAACTGAATTAAATTCCTTCTTTTGTCAAATGCTGGTAACTTGAGTTTGGGTTATTGTACTTCAGTTTAATTTTGAATGTCGCCTGAAGCAAAGGCCAGACCCAGTGGTGTCTCCTAGTGAGCTCAGCTGGTTTTATTCCAGTTCCTTATGAAGAAGCACTTGTCTCACATAAAACCCCAACCTAATTGGCACTCTTGCTGTTTGTATGTATGAAAAAGTTGAAAATTGAATACACAATAACTGAACCTTAAGGATAAATGGAAAATATTAACAAGTTGATTTGTATCTCTAAGGAAATATGCAACAAATCAAAATAGTTTAGTAGCTGAAAGAAGCCAAGTGTGATTTTGGAATGGCTTTAAATTTTCAGGGTTGTCCATTGAGAGTAATTTAAAGTTTTCAAATGAGAAAACTAAGAGGCTTAAAACAAATTATTCCATATTTAATTTTAACTATAGGCATGTTTCTTTTATAATAGGTAGTATTAAACAATTGATTAATCAAGGCTAATCATTTCTTAAAAAGAGATTTAAGAGATATACTAATAGAATAAATGTTCTGATTATTTTGGGTTTACTAATGAATTCATTTAAAGCATTTATAGTCACTTCAGTATAAATTGTATTCATCCTCTTATTGTTCCTCTTCCCATCACTTAAAGGACACTGATCCAATTTAGCATGCTCAATAAGATGTTGATAGCCACAAATATATTTCAAAACTGCTCAATATTTTAATCTTTTTGGATGTCAGTGCCATCCTTAGAAGTTCCAAGCGTTTTTTAGTGATGAAATGTTTTTTGTAAGTAATTAAAATTCTAAAACATTTAATGTAACTCTAGGTTAGTGCTTCCTAAAATCCTTTCAAATGCTTCCTGGAAAAATAAGTTTGAAAAATGTTGCAGATTGCATCCCCATTCCCAGTGGCTTATGCTCTTCCTTAATTATTAAGGACACTCAGGAGATGAGTAATTCAAAAAATAATTTGCCCAAAGATATTTATCCACAGAGGTCTTCTTTTCTAATACAATACCTTATGTCCTTTGGTTAGTGCAAACAACTGAAGGATTATAAAACTGATTCAACTCTGAAAGGATTAGATCCATTCTATTTGTTCTTCACTACAAATACATTATTATTTTTTTCTTATAAAAATGTTAGGTTTATTTCTGCATTCTAGATGTGCTGAAAGAAAAAGAAAAAAATATTTAGGGTTTATTTTCATATTCATGTTGAATTTTGTGTGGGTGTTTTTCTTTTTCAAAATAATAACTGGTACCATTTACTGACTAGGTCATCCTTTCCCCACTGATAGGTGATGCCACTTTTATTGTGTACTGAGTTTGAATGGGACTGTTGGCATTCTCTATTTTGTTACATGGGGCTATTTGGCTCCATGCTATTACCATACTGTTGTGATTATTCCAGTTCTATAGTAAAATCTGTAAAATGAGTTCTATCTGTTTTGCTTTTCTTTATGGATGTCTTCACTCTTCTTGGGTGGATCTTTGCTCTTTCATATGAGTTATAGAATCAATTTATAAAATCTCACAAAGAATCTTGATGAGATTTTCATTAGAATTGCATTGATTTTAAGGATTAATCTGGTAGTACTGATATTTTATGACATTGAGCCTTACCATTCAAAGACATAGTATCATTGTCTCTTTTTAAGTTCTTCTTTTCTTTTTCAGTAAAGTTTTATTATTTTCTACCCAAAGGTCTTATACATATTTTGTTATTTATTTCAGGTTATCTTATAATTTTGTTGCTATTTTTAAAAGTTCATCTTCTTTTTAATTTATGCATTCTACTTGCTACTGGCATATAGGAATGCAATGGATATTTTCATCATTATCTTTCATCCAACAACGTTGCTATGTATACAATCCAACCATATGATTGGAATATAAAGACAGCGTGTTTTTTTCTTCCCTACTCTTATATCTTTTAGTTTCATATATTTTTTTAATTTTACAATGTTCATATAACATTTTAAAATATTTAGAATATATGTGTATGTGTATTTCTTTATTTCAAAATATTATGGATATACAAATGTTTTTGGTTACATGGATCACTTTTATTATGCTTTTGGGTGCACATCACCCAGATAGTGTTCATTGTACCAGTTAGGTAGGTTTTCACCAATTCCCTCCTCCCTCCTCCCCTCTACTTAATTTCCACTGAGTTTTACTTTCCTCTGTGCACCTGTGTGCTCATCTCTTAGTTCCAATTTAATAGCGAGTACATGTATTTGTTTTTCTATTCTTATATACTTCACTTAGGATAATGGTCTCCAGGTCCATCCAAATTGTTGCAAAAGGCATCAATTCATCCTTTTTATGGCTGAGTAGTATTCCATGGTATACATATATCATATTTTGTTAATTCATTCATGAGTTAATGGGTACTTGGGTCGATTGCACATCTTTGAAATTGTGAAACGTGCTGCAATAAACATTCAAATACAAGTGTATCCCCATCAAAATACCAATGTCATATTTCACAGATCTAGAAAAAATAATTCTATGCTTTATTTGGAACCAGAAAAAAGTCCTAATGTGAAGGCAGTCTTAAGCAAAAAGAACAAATCTGAAGGCATCACATTAGCAGACTTCAAACTATACAAGGCTATAATATTATACAAGGCTATAATAACAAAAGCAGCATGGTATTGGCACAAAAATAGAGATATAGACCAAGAGAACATAACAGAGAACCCAAATACAAAATCATTGACATACAGCCAACTGATCTTTGACAAAGCAGATGCCAATATACACTGGGGAAAAGAAGCCCTATTCAATAAATGGTGCTGGAAAAATTGGATAGCCATATGCGGAAGAATGAAACAAGATCCATATGTCTCAACATGAACAAAAATTCATTCAACATGGATAAAAGACTCAAATGTAAGACATGAAACCATAAGAATTCTAGAAGAAAATGTAGGAAAAACTCTTCTAGATGTTGGTCTGGCAAAGAATTTATGAGAAAGACCCTAGTGGCAATCAGAGCAACAACAATAGTAAATAAATGGGACTTGATGAAATTATGAAGCTTCTGCACAGCTAAGGAAATAATCAACAGAACAAATAGACAATCCATAGAATTGGAGAAAATATTAACAAGCTGTACATCCGATAAAAGCTAATAACCAGACTCTACAAAGAACTCAAACAAATCAGCAAGAAAACAATCAACCAACTGCATTAAAAAGTGGGCAAAAGACATCAACAGAAGCTTTTCAAAAGAAAATAGACAAATGGCCAATAAACATATGAAAAAAATGCTCAACATCACTGATCATCAGGAAAATGCAAATTAAAACCACAATGAGATATCACCTTATTCCAGTTAGAATGGCTTTTATTTAAAAGTCCAAAACCAATAGATGTTGGTGTGGGTGCAGAGAAAAAGAAATATTTACACACTGTTGGAGGGACTGCGAATTAGTACAATCTCTATGGAAAACTGTACAGAGATTCCTCATAGAACTACAAGTAAATCTATCATTTGTTCCACTGCAAGTACTTTAAAAGTGACATTCTGGAAATTGTCACGGAGTATCTCGGATCATGAACTCTGCATCTAGTGATTGCAAAAGAAGATTTCTAGAGTTCTGGAAAGGTAGAAGAAGAACAAACTTCCTCTTGGTATTGCTCAAGGATCTAGTTCACCATGCTGTCATAAAACAAAATATACAAATGTTATTATCAAAGCAGCACCATCACTATCACCATGTTATTGGACGATCCTACCATATGCAGGGAACTGGGCTAGCACTTCATGTTAATTGCTTCATTTAATGCATACAGCAGTTATGTAAGGTGGGCATTCTTAACATGTCCATTTAACAGATAAAGAGTCTGGGACCCACAGAGATTAAGAAACTGACTCAGGGACATAATACTAGAAATTGAGAGCCATAAACGAAGCCTAGGCTGTTTAATTCCAAAGTTTCACAAGTAGTGTGGTTTTATTCCTCTGAATCAATGTTTCAGATGAAGATTCAAAAAACCTTAATCCTTTTGCTCTTGGTACTGACACAATTTGGGTTGCTGATGTAAGCATATAGACTATTTTTAAAATATGAAGTACTGTGAAAAATAGGCATATTAATTTTTACATATAACATTTATATAGAAAAATTAAAAATTTAAATATTTGTATAAGCAAAATTTAAAAGAAAATAATTACTTGAGGAAAACAAGAGATAACTTGCACTACCACTTTAGTTAATTGTCTTCCATTATTTTTCTTTAATGATTATTTGTATATATATATTATGAATATACAGCACAGTTGATAATTGATTTTTACATACAAATATTTTATGAATATTTCTCTATCAATAAATATAAATTTGCCATCATTTTAATAGCTAACCAATGTTTCTTTCTTTTTTTTCCTTCAGTAAGTCATAAAGTATGTAGCCACTACCCAGTGTTATTTGATATGAATGTAGAGTAGATATGTTTAGCCAATATCTAATTCCTAGATATATAGACAATTCCAATTTATTTGCTTTTACTCTTGATATATCTATATATCTAGTTTTTGCTATATACATAATTATGTATATCATATATATTACATATATACAGATAGATATATATCAGTTTTTCTATCCCTCAAATTCCTGACTACACATATTAAATTCTCCAAGAAGTGCTTCTAAAGCTTGTTCTCTTTCGCTGAGGTGATAGAGGAAAATTTTTCACCCTTTTATTGTATATGTGTGTGTGTGTGTGTGTGTGTGTGTGTGTGTGTATTCTATTCACAAAGCACTGAAAATTGCCTCCAAAATAGTCCCCACTGCCCAAGTTCTTCAACTCCCTTATATAGTCTGAATGTGGGCACTAGATAAAGCCAGCTGAACCACCTTCACAGTTGATTGACATTGGCTGCATAGATGATTTAGCAACTTCTCTGTGATGTGGAGTACTTGGCTATTACTGCATTGTTTTCATCTCTGAGACTATTCTGAAATACTAGGAAGTCGAGGAAAAAAATTACACACTTTGGCAGGTAGTTCAGAAACATTGCAATCTAATTATGTTTTTATCTCTGAATTAGACTGAAAATAGCTAAGAAACAGTATTTACAGTCCCCCCAATATTGTTTTTGCTCTGTCTTCCTATGTCATTTAGGGCTCTTCAGTTGCAAGTAAGAAAGAGTGACCCTGACTAAGTGAAATTGAATTTTTAAAAGGATAAAACTATATATAAGATAAATATCAACTACCAAAAACAAAAATAGAAAACTAAAAACCAGTCTTAGAACAGACAGGAATGCGGTGAACATTGAGAAGTTTGGTCATCTGAGAGCCACTGCTAGAATGCTTGAAACCGAACAGGAGATTGGTATTTAGAGAAAGAATTTGATGTAAGGAGCTTGCAGGCATTTCTTTGACTTCTGTGGTGGGAAGATCAAAACTCTGCTTACTCTTTCTACTATCTATAGAATACACAACGTGGGAGACATAATGTCCCAGAAAGAAATCAGTTGCTGTTATGAATGGGTCATGGAAACTAGGAAACCAGAAACAACAAAAGTTGGCTACACACTCTGAAACACTCTTCTGCAGCTCAAAATTGTAAAATATTGATTTGTTCAAACATTTCAAGACAATCAGCACTAGCAAAACTCTATTAAATTTTAGAATTTATTAGATATTATTCAGCCTGCCCATTCAATTTTTAGTAACTTTACTCACATGTAAGATAGAGGAAAATCTCACTATGACATTTTTTACATCAAAAGTAACTATTAAAAAGTCTACAATGGAAAGCATATACTGTGATTCTACTGCTGATTTGGGCTTAAATCACAATAAAAATGTTATTTTAATTTAAAAATAAGGTAGAAATTTCTACACTATGAAATGAACAACCCTAAATGTAGAGTGGGGAATTCTGTACAGATATCTTGTGCTTAATGTTACTTCATGTCACCCAGGGAAGCACCATTTTGGACATCATGAATTTTCATCATGAATGCCAAGTGAAATAAAACCAACCCTTACTTTTTTTATGTTGTGTGGCAATCAGAACCTTTTCTGATGATAAATTAATGTTAATCATGTTTTATGAATAAAATTATACAAATTATTTTGGGGAGACCCAAATTATTGTCATATTAGTAGATAGGATATGGGAGATATTAGGTCACTATAGAATATTACTATATGGATCTTAATGGGCAGAAGCACAAATACTAATACAAAACATCCTCTGAGATATCAATGACTTAAGAATTATTATTGTTCCCTTAATCACTTCACTGTTGTATTTTCCTCGGGTTTTGATGAACCCTAAGGTAATATAACAGAAAAATTAAAGCTAAATTATTTCAGATGAAATGTTCCAAATGGTTCTGTTTCATTCAATCATACTAAAGAACATATTTTCTTCAGGACTTAGTATGCTAATGCCATAGTCACCCATCTGGAGTTCATCTTGGAATTCTGCTGAATGTGATCCCATTACTTAGAATGGACCAGGAGAGACTGGACTGGAAACTAAGTGCCAGGGTATGTGAATACTTCTGAGAAAGTTCAATCTCCAGTTCCTAACCTTTCTGAACCTGCTAGCAGCAGGAAAATGACAAGTCTGGGATTAGCAAAACACTACAACATGGTTATTGAAATACCTCAGGTAGTGGGCAAAGGGTCGCTAAGAGGTGCACAGTAGCGGGTGTCCTAGATGTGAACTTGTTAGCATCACAATTCTTTATCATTTACCAACCTGACTAAAATCCAGGGGAAGATTCTAGCCAAAATATTAGAAAAACAAAATTACAAGAAATGTAAAGAAAAAAATTAAAAGAATTTTAAAAAAGAATGTGGGCAAAAAAAAAATGTGGGAAAGGATAGGAAATCTGAAAAAAGTTTTATGTAGAAAAAAACTGGGTTTTGTGAAAGAGTGTTGCTTTTTCAGACCAGAATTGAGAAATGGAAACTAAGTTAACTAGTTTCAACTAGAATGAGTGTGACAGTGCTGAGGTGCCGAATGTGGGATTGGGGCTGAATTCCATTGTGCGAGTATGTAAAAACCGGTCTACAATTTGCATGGGTTTCCCTCTTCTCTAAGTCTCCATATCTCAATGAATTTCCCCTGATTCTAGCAACATATACTTTAGAATTTTCTTATTTTCATATGATTTCTCCCCAGTTTATATTCTTTGACATGTGACCAGATGTTTCTTCCATGCTCATCCATTTAGATTGCTGACCTTCTTGGCTTTATCAGTCAGTAATTTTCACTGAATGGCCTTATAATTATTGCATAAAATTATTGGCTCTCTGAATGATGGCAAATGATGGGGCTCACCTAGTTATCAGGCATATGCAAGCAAGCAAGCAATGGTTTACTTAACTTTAAGGAAGTAGATTGGGAGGTGAGGATGAAGGCGGAGAAGAGACAGTCAATAGCCTAAAGAAACTTGTCACTACAGTAGTTGGAAAAACGTTAATTCTCTGTGATAACAATTCCCAAAGAGTGATCTGTGGACCTTTAGGGATTCTTGGAACATTTTCAGGGAGTTACAGAACTAAAAATTATTTAAACAATAATTAAATAATTTAAATAATAATTGCATGAGGGCATTTGCCTTTTTCACTTCTGTTCTCTTATAACTATATGCAAAGTTTTTTTAAAGACTACATGATATGTGATATCAAAACAGATTAAATTAAGAAGCAGTAAAACAAAGACAATTGTCTTCTATTAAGCCAGAAATTTAAAAAGCTTATAAAAATATAAATAATATGATACTATTTACCAATTTATTTAAAAGTAGAGCTTGGGGGTTATTAATATTTAAATATGAATTAGTAATAAACTATCCCTTATGAATATAGATGTAAAAATCCTCAATAAAATACTAGCAAACGAAATTCAGTAGCACATCAAAAAGACAATCCACCATGATCAAGTGGGTTTTATTCCAGAGATTCAAGGAGGGCTCAACATACCTACATCTATAAATGTGATTCACCACATAAACAGAAACAAAAACCATATGATCTCCTCAATTGATGCAAAAAAAGTATTTGACAAAATCCAGCATCCTTTCATGATAAAAACTCTCAACAAACTAGGCACAGAAGGAACAGAACTCAAAATTATGAAAACCATATATGACAAACCCACAGGCAACATCATACTAAATGGGGAAAGGTTGAAAGCATTCCTCTTAAGAACTGGACCAAGACAAGTGTGCTCCCTATCACCACTCCTGTTGCACATACTACTGGAAGTCCTAATCCGAGCAATCACACAAGAGAAAGAAATAAAGGGTATCCAAATAAGGAAAGAGGAGGAAAAACTATTGCTTTTTGCTGATGATATGATCTTGTATTTAGAAAATCCCAAAGATTCCACCAAGAGACTCCTAGAATTGATAAATAAATTTAGTAAAAGTTTCAGGTTACAACATCAATGTATACAAATCAGTAGCATTTCTACATACCAAAAATAGTCAAATTGAGAATCAAATCAATTTTATTTTACTTTTAACTTCTAATTGGTGAATATCAATTGATTTAAAACAAACAACAATAACTCTTTGGGGTTTAGAAAAATTTTTAGGAGTATAAAGGTGTCATGGGATCAAAAATCTTGAGAACAGCTATTTTGTGCAGTTACATATGTTTCAAGACCTTCTAGGATTCTCAAAATCCTCTAGAGAAATAGAAAATTTCTATAGGTCTGTTGAAAATTTGCTATGCATAGGCAATATTTATCGATGCAACACACTACTGAGTACTCTATATTTAACAAGATACATATTCAGATTTAACACAGTATACTGAATACTATTAACTTATTTATATGTTCATACCTTTGGAAGACTGTTAGGGACTACCATATTAGCCTTAGCTTCCAGCCATGAGCAACTGTTGCTGTGTCTCTGTATTAACATGAATACTTTGCACTCTCAGGGCTTGATAATATTAGGCAATAAAACATCCAATTAACTACTCTTGCTTTATTCCCATGTTGACTGTGAAATCATATGATTATAATTTGACTTGCCTATAGGGAAGGAATATGCTGATCAGTAAATAGAAGTATTCCGTTCTCTTGATAGCTGTATGTTTTATTTAATAATAATTAGGTCTCACTTGATCGTCTTATAAATTAGACTCTTGTGAGTATGGTTAGCCTGATTTAATCCCTTGAAGATTGATTGATTGATCCAGGATGCAAAAACAATCACATTTCTGACACTTTCCAGCTGAGTGCAAACCCTAGAAATGGAACTCCTACCAAATGAGTACCTCTACAGGCAGGTCACCCTTCTCTTTTCTCTTACGTATCTGCCTTTTAAAAATTTGCAGTAATCAGTTAAAATGTGTTTTACTCTACTGTAGGCCTGAGAGACACCAAAGGCCCAACTGCCTTTACAACCAAATATATCAACCTGCATCCGCCATCTACACTGAGTGTTGAAGATTTGTCCAGCATATAGATTTTAACCAATAATGTTATGTCTTAAATATTATGGGGAAATATACAACCATTTCACTACACAGGAAAAATAAAATGCAACTGAAGAGTGAATTGCCCATTGATCTCCATAAAAACACTTTTAGGCTGTTTGAGCATTAAGTGCTCTTAGAAGCTTATTGAACTTTTGAGCTATAACTTTAGTTTTTGTACTAGCTTTACAACCATGATCTCTACCAGGGAGACGAATGTTTCACATTAAGAGTCAAAGAAAACCCATTAACCTTTTCAGGTAAATTGTGTTTTTCTTTCAGTACTGTGAACTATCCAACTTAAAATAATGTTGTGCACACGTACAAAGGATGTTACATTTGATTCAGCATTAAAAAGGGGATGTATACAGTTGCGTTTTCTGGAATGATGGGTTTGTGTTGATGATATAATACTTTTCAGAGTTCCCCTAGCATATGTGTCTACGGTTCACTGTGTTTCACTGAAAAGGTTACGACTCCTGTCAACCTGTGTTAACAAAATAAAAATAAAAACGATGAGGCTCATACAATCGCCATTACTTCATACAAGTAGCTGGTATGTGAGATTTGCTTATCTGCTTGGCAGTTACCATCATTTAATAATGACTTTTCCTCTGTAAAACATTCATTCTGCCCACATTGCACCGGACAATTGGGTGGACTAGACAGCAATGTTTTTGCCAGAATTATCATAGTTCCTTAATAATAGCTCCATTTCCCTCCACTTAGTCCCTTGGAAACAATAGAGTACATATTTAAAATAATTAACAGGGGTCAAGTACATATTCTGTAACTATGGAACCACTCATTCGCTGCATACCAAAAAATTCTAATATATATTGTTCACTCAGGAACAAAATAATTACTCCAGAGAATTCTAGCCTGAGACGGTCTGCATATAAATGCACCAGTAGTGCAGAATTTTCCATCTATTAATATATGAAAATAAAATAACAGTGAACTCATTTTTTTCCTCACACACTTTCCCATGATTTTCACCCATAGGAAGTGTTAAGGATTTATCAGACAGAAAATTGTCAGAGATGTGTCTTGTCAGTATTAAGAAGTCATGGTTTTGCAGCTTTCTTACAACTTTGGTGAATGTATTGAAGGAGAAAAAAGCTCTTCAGACTATTCTCAGAAGGAACAAGAAAAGACTACATTGCTTGAAAAGACTGGAGAGAATTCAAGTCAAATGGAGCTAACTGTAGAGACAGAAGGATAAGAACACCTCTCTTAGTAATGACACATGAACTGCAAAGACCCCTCTATCTCTACTTGCTGCTCCAGGCAATGTGCCCAACAGCAAGTGTTCACTACTGAAGTCAAAAGCAGCATTAGGCCCTGGTCTTTGGTGCATCACTCTGTTGCAGTAGTACTTTAGTTGTTATCACTATTGTTCAAAACAGTCTTTCACTTTTAATTTACCTGCATAAAGAGTCATACAGAGAGAAGCTGCATATAGAGATGTTCACTTATAAATGTTAAAACGCCTGTGAAATTTCCTAGTAGAAAAAAAATATCTCTTTCTCAGTGTGATAAAGTCAAATAGGAGTCACTTAAAACAATTAAGTAGCGCAACTCACAATTGCAAAAATGTGGAAACAGCCCAAGTGTCCATCAATATATGAGTGGATTATGTGGTATATGTATACCATGGAGTACTATTCAGCTTTAAGAAACAATGGTGACATAGCAACTCTTATATACTCCTGGAAAGGATTGGAACACATTCTACTAAGCGAGGTATCCCAAGAATGGACTAGGGTTTTTAAGGGAATTTGGGTGGGTAAAGGGCTGAGGAGCTGGGGATCACTGATCAGTTGAAAGGTGAGGGGTGAAGTCATGCGACAGGAAGATGAAGAAACAACATTACTGTGCCAAGTCCATTTCTTGAAGGGGATCTTCAGGCTGGCTGGTGTTAGCGGACAGATTAGAATGCAGGATCTGGGAAATATCTCAAATGGAAAAGTTGAGGTTTCTTAACATTAAAGATGTTATTTTATGGAAATATTAAGGGAGGCTAGGGCCTTGTGACAGGGTCTATGTGACTTATTGGCAGTAGGCAATTATAAGGAAAATGGCTAAAGGGCAGGCTATAAGTAATTGTAAAGAAGTATGTTAAAGGGCGAGTCAGTGATTAGGTGTGTTTCCATTCAAAGTCTATATCTTATTTAGAGGTTAATGTTTGCTTTTTCATCTAAGCAGTTTCAAGTATATGCCGATATATCCCACCTTTTGGAATGTATGGATTTGGGATTCACGAGTCAGAAGTAGAAGGAACCTTTTCCTATCATTCTCAGGGAACCTCAGGCAGAATTTCTGCATCTTCTTCCTGTAAATGTAAGCTCTGCTTGATTAAAGGTCCTGGTCCCTGAAAAGCACTTTTTGCCCAGAGGACAAGATAAGCTAAAGCCGTGGTGGTTCCCTGGTCACTTTGAGCTCCTTATGCTGGGAAACCAGAAAGCAAAATAGTCACTAAACTGGTAGGGGAATTTAATCAAGCTACATAAAAAACATAGGAAAACAGAGAAATAACATGAATTAAAAAAAAAAAACAGAGAAAAACGATGTCTGGAACTCATAAGATTGATGTTTCCATGACTAGTGACAACTGTACCATTGTCTGATATGGGCAGGGTCTCCCAGGCTCAAATTCCACCATGCAAGTAATCTAGACCAGCAAAACTGCTGGTCGTGGATGAGGGGAATCTAAGGGCATAATGGGTATTGCTGCCTTTGGACCGTTACCCAGCACCCAATAGGAAACATTGCATATTGTGGATGTCCCAGTAACACTCTTATAATAAATTTTTGTTTGTTTAATTTTTAAGAAAGTTGACCAGCAACAAACTTTAAGAATTGTGAGGAGACAAAGTAAAATTAACTTTGTATATGTAAGTGGTACAAGTAGTATATTGCAGCAGATGTGGTTAGAGACCCATCCAGATTCCCTCAGCCTTAATACTTTAAAGCAAAGTGGCCAGAGTTTGGCTGTTCTGTGTCTCTTTGCCTGAGAACTTCATCTAGCTGCTAGAGCCTACTGAAGCTAGAAATTCTGGACAATTAGCAACCCTTCACTTCCCAACTCCTCTGCAGGTATTTACTGGAATTGATTCTTAAATAAATTACTTGCATTTGAATTATTGTCTTGAGGGAACCCTGACAATAAGAACCTTCAACTAGTGATGCAAGTCATATCAGTTGCATAAATACGTCTTGGTTGTCACTATTTTTTCTTGTAAAACAATGAATATTGTGCCCTGCATGATCTCTTGTACTGCACTTTGATTTTTAGATATACACAACTGGTTTATTAAACTTAACAGTGAGTATAAGTCCTGTGAGTATAAATTTGAGTAATTTTGCTCATATTTGTTTTGTATTTATGACTTTTTAAATTTATCCTCAACTCAAGAATATTGAATCTCCCATAATGAATAGTAAATTCTTTAATGATGTGATTTTCTAGACACCCTATACAAAATTTCTGTTATTTATTTCAGTGTAACCCTGTGTTTAAACTTGCAAATAAAATTCAGTTCAAATCATATGTAATCTTTCTTCAACCAGCAGCTGCACCGTAGGTTCAGTCCCAGGAATTGGGAGTGGGGAGAAAATAGGATCTATTCTTTCAGGATGTCATCACTTTTCAGTGAAGGACAGTATATTGGAGCCATGTCTTTTCCTGCTATTCTTTTCTTCTCTCCATCTTCAGGGTATAGCTCTTTTGATGTTATAGGCTGAGAAGGGGGAAAAATTATATAGCAGGGCTCTTCCTAAAAACTGAACACATATAAGTAATGAAATGCACCAGGTTTAAATCTGATTTGGTCTAGCTCTCTTTGCCACACTTCGCTACCCCTGAAATAGTATTCTGCAAAGATGAGGGTCAATCTTTAGCTTCATTAATCCTCTTTTGCTACTGATATTCTTAGAAAACCCTTTTTTATTTTTTCTGCAGCCTCTAAAAGCTCTCTCTCTCTCTCTTTTCTTGGAAACACCGCTCTACTGTCCCTATTCATCCTGTGGTTTTAAGATTCTCTAGCAAGCCTTTGCCTTCAGAAATATTCAGAAATGTGAGCACAAGTTTCTCTACCTACATATGCCATCAAATGTCAGTAGATAATGACAAAATTATAGTGAGTTTTCCCTCTTCACATCCAATTTTCAGTACAATAAAAAGTCCATATTGTCATACTTTAAAAAATACCGTAACTAAAAAATGAAATATATTTTCATTTATTGTAAGTACTGTGAAAATTTTAAGCCTATTCTCTGACCTCATCTCCCACTCTTTACTTACAGACAGAGAATTAGGGTCAGTATTTACAACACTGAGAGCTCGCTCTCCTTTATGTTTTCTCTAGCTTTTTTCTTATTTAACATTTTTCATTAAAAGTTAATGAAAACAGAAGTTCTGGAGTTATGGTAAGGGTAGCAGAGCCAGTTTGGCTAAACTCCTAACTGGCTACCTATTCTGATTTCCATTGCTGTGTAACAGCCCACTCAAAAATTTATTGACTTATCACAAGAAGAATATTTTCTTTTCCTCACACATCTGCATTTTTAAAATTTTTAGTTATTGTAAGTACATAATAGTTGTATGTATTTATAGCATACATGTGATGTTTTGATACAGGCGTATAATGTGAATTAGTGAGATCAGGGTAATTAGGGTAACCATCACCTCAGGCATTTATCATTTCTTTGTGTTAGGAATATTCAAACAGGGCTTTATGTGGCATCAACTCAGCATCTAGTCTGGGTCTCGAGGATACAGTCCCAAAGGTGGCTTGATCAACATGGCTAGAAAGTTGGTGCTGGTCCCCAGCTGTGTGCTGAGCCAGAGCATTGGTGAGAGTTCCGTGGCACATGGTCCTTCCCACAGAGCTGCTTGGCTTCCGCACAATGGCAGTTTGGGCAAAGACACTGGTATATCACTTCCATCGTATTCCATTAGTCAAAATAGTCAGGGATGCCTGGGATGTGCAAGAAAAAGAAACAAAATTACCTCTTTTTTTTTTTCAATATAATATGGGGGTACAGATGTTTAGGTTATGTGTGTTGCCCTTGCCCCCCCTACCCCCCTCAGTCCAGGTTTCAAATATGTCCATCCTATTGCGTGGTGCGCATTGCACTCTTTGTGTACACATATACTCGTCCCCTCCTCCCTCCTCCCCCCCCGCCCAATATCTAATAGATGTTATTCTTATATGTGCACTTATGTGTTGATCCGTTAATACCAATTTGATGGTGAGTACATGTGGTGCTTGTTTTTCCATTCTTGGGATACCTCGCTTAGTAGAATGTGTTCCAGCCCTTTCCAGGAGTA